>JARDXD010000831.1:0-33949 GCA_029218145.1 Aphanocladium album
GGCGGGGTCAGTGCTGGCAGCGGCGTTTCTAGAGCCGCTGTCGGAACCTTGCCTGCTGTAGCCAGAGTAAGAATCGCCGCCGCCGCCGCGACCGCTGTAGTGGTCACCGCCGCGATCATTGTAGCGATCACCACCTCGACGATCACCACCGTAGCCGCGGTCGCCGTAGCCACCACGGTCGCCATGATGGCGAGGCGGGCGACTTCTAAACTCTTCGTACTGCTCGCGAACGTTTTCAATTAGGTCCTTGCAGAGATCCCTTGCCTTTTCTACCATGATAGGATCAGGGCCACTGTGAAGATGGGTTAGCGAGAGTGGCAGAAAGCGTGTGAGAGGATGCCGTACGCGACGTGAAGAAACATCTCCTCCTCGCTTTCTTGGTTAGTATCTCGTTCAATGTACCCCGAACCGCGACCTTTGATCTGGACACGGCATTGTGTTTCATGCTGAATGTGCTTAACATAAGATCCGCCAGCACCGACAATCTGAGCTCGGAGGTTGAAGCCGGGAATGGGCTCGAGACCAACGGGGATGCTCTCTTCGGGCCATTTGTTGCGCTAGGGTCTGTTAGTACGTAATAGATAATTCGGAAAGGTAGTAATTACTCGGCCATTGTCTTCATTCTCAGGTTGCTCCCTCTCGCGGCGCTTGAATCGGCGCTCGTCGACGAGTTGTGGAAGCTCCTGCTCAATCAGCTCATTGACTTTGGCAACAGCAGCCTGCAAAGCCTCCTTGGTTTGAGCGGTAATGTGGAGATACAGTGGAGGTTCCTGTTAAATTAGCTTTTGAAGAAGAAAAGAAGCCTGCAGGGGACCTACAGCAGCAGTAGCCATGCTCTTGTTAGGATAGTATTTGCCTCGGACGGTGAGATCTAGAGGGAGTTAGTGCGAGATATACAAAGCCGGGCTGCAGAAAGCCATTACCAACTCCAGTCTCCTTTTGAATCTGCAGAACGTATTAGTATGCTTGGTAGCAAGGAAAGGTGCATCGACATACAGCTTGCTGCGTTTGCGCCTTCATGAGCATGTAGCGGTTTCGCAGATCGTTGACCTCGATATCTTGGATATAGTCGCCGTCCGAGACGTACATCTCGCCGGGAGCGCCGGGAGCACCCTTGCTCTCCTTGGGCGCCGTGGAGCTCAACTCGGGTGTGCCATTGCTGGTGGCGCCTTGGATGGGAGGAACGTCGACGTGCTGGATGCCTTTGCGAGCCTGAAGCTGCGCATTGATCTTGGCGGCGGCAGCCGCTATAAAAAGTACAAGTCAGTATACACAGGCGGGAAAAAAAGACGATAGTGATGCGACCAGCTTCACGGGTTGCGACGTACCAGCAGCGGCTGCAGGGTCGGCGGCGCTGTCGCTGCTTGGGAGCGGACTGCGCTCTCTGGTCTCCGAGGTTCGGGCGGGCGGGGAGCGAGAACGACGATCGAATCGCGAAGCTCTCTTGGGCTCGGGTTCCTTTTGATCAAAGCGCGAACGCTTGCGCGGCTCTGTGTCGGCCATGGCTGCTGCAAGAGGGTGGACGTGTGTGTCGAAGCGGATTTCGTCGCAAGACTGGCGCGTGTCAATGGAGAAGAAGAACAAAAAAAGACAAGCTCAAAGTTGATAAAAGGACAAAACAAAGTCAAAGCAAAAATCGCAGCCCAAAAGCAAGGCTTGTTCCAGATGCAGCGGGGAACACCAGAAAACCGTTGACGATTCAGCTTTTTTTTTTAGTGATTGGATCGCATTGCGTTTGATGGTGATGCGGGCGTGCAGTGACGGAACGGAATAAATGGTGGTTCCGGGGCCAAATCTGCAAGCTGGATCTGCCCCAGACCGGATCCAGACCAACCAGACCCTGGCCTGCGGTGTCGGAGCAGCTTAGATTGCTGTGCATGTGCATGTGCTTGCGACAAAACAAGTCTTGCAGCTGCAAAGCTCAGTTTTTCCTTGAAGCATTTGAATGCATCAACTGAGCAATCCAATTGATAAAATAAAAAGTAAAAGAGTTTCCGAAACTGCCTCAGTTATTATTCCCTTTTAAGCTCTGTCCAGCACCGTGGGGTCTCTCACTCCAGCACCTGGTTTCCCCCCGGCCCGATAGTGCTCCGCTAGCTGCCCTCCGATAGCTCTCCGCCTCAGCCTTTTTCCTTTGCACCCGCCATTGACTCAGGCCTTTTGTCCTTCTTTGTCCATCTCCAATTGCAGAGCCCCCAACATCAACCTTTTTTCCGCTCTCGCATCTCCAACGCAACCCTATTTTTCCTCTCTTTCACTTCTCCTACATCAAGTGAGTTGAAAAGAAGGATTCAATGGCTGCCCTGCGATCCCTTGGAGCGCCGCTCCGATGGGCCGCCTCGGCTCGCGCCGCCGTCCCAGCCGCCGTCCGTCACAACTCGTCGAGCAGCTCGTCGACCTCTGCCATTGCCTACAAGGCGCTGCGCCGCCGCTCGGCTCCCCTCCCGCTGACCGAGGCGCCGCCCTCGTGGTCCGCCCAGGCCGCCGTGTCCAACATTCTCTACGAGACGCCCACGCCCAGCATGGCCCCTCCCAAGCGCCACATCCTCAACTGCCTCGTCCAGAACGAGCCCGGTGTGCTGTCGCGCCTGTCCGGCATTCTCGCCGCCCGCGGCTTCAACATTGACTCCCTCGTCGTCTGCAACACCGAGGTCGAGGACCTCTCCCGCATGACCATTGTCCTCACCGGCCAGGACGGCGTCGTCGAGCAGGCCCGCCGCCAGCTCGAGGACCTCGTCCCCGTCTGGGCCGTCCTCGACTACTCCAGCGCCGCCCTCGTCCAGCGCGAGCTGCTCCTCGCCAAGATCAACATCCTCGGCCCCGAGTACTTTGAGGAGCTCCTTGCCCACCACCGCGAAATCACCACCGGCGACCCCGAAGCCGCCGCCGCCGACCCGGAGCTCAACCATGAGAACCAGCAGACCCTCGAGGAGAGCGCCGCCCGCGACTTTCACCCCAGCAAGCTCGCCGCCTCCGAGGCCCTCCGCCACAAGCACGAGCATCTCAAGACCATTACCTACTTTACTCATCAGTTCGGCGGCAAGGTGCTTGACATTAGTACTGTCAGCTGCATTGTCGAAGTGTAAGAAGACTCATCTCTTGCCGTGTTGAGTATCATTTGCTAACGAATTTCGATACAGTTCTGCCAAACCTACCAGAATCGATTCCTTCCTCAAGCTCGTCGCCCCCTTCGGTATTCTCGAGTCTGCCCGTACCGGTCTCATGGCCCTGCCCCGATCTCCCCTCAAGGGTCCCAACGAGGAGCAGCTGACCCTCGAGGCCGACGAGATTGTCGACGCCAGCCAGCTTCCTCCCGGTTAAACGACACAGCACAGGGGATGCATAAAAGTGGCGGGCAGCGGCCAAGCGGATAATGGCGTATTGGTTGGATTTCAAGCTTTTTGTTTATAGCTAGTCTCTCTATCCGGATCTTGTTTAAATACAATTTTTTGACATTGGTTGCTTTTCTTTAATCTTCGCTATGTATATCAATTTCACATATTATACTACTACTCAAAACTTGCCTTTGTTGACGACAAAGCCTTCCAGCGCGGCTGCAGTACTTGTTAGCAAATTATACACAGGAGGTTACTGAATTCATCACTCACCAATGGCAGCCCAGAGTCGATTCTCGGCCTCAGGGAACACCAACGACCTGGGGCTGTAAAACACCTCGTCGGCAACCTCCTCAGGATGTCGGGGCAGGCAGTGCATAAACTTCCAGCCCTCCTTGGCACCACCTCGTTTCGCCAGGTCGTTTGTGATCTGATAGCCAGCAAACGCCTCCAGACGCTTCTTCTTCTCGCTCTCCTGACCCATCGAGATCCACGTATCCGTCACCAGCACGTCCGCGTCCTTGATGGCCTCTTCCGGCACCGTCGTCTCCGTCAGCTTGCCCGGCGAGGCGACGCCCTGCGCGGCCGCCTCGATGATGGCTTTCATGGACGCGGGGATGCCGTAGCCCTTGGGCGAGGCGACGGCAATGTCGACGCCCATCTTGACGCAGCCAATGGCCAGATCAAACAGGACATTGTTGGAGTCGCCCACCCAGGCGACCTTGAGGCCGTCGAGGCCGAGGCTGCCGCCAGACGTGTTGCTCGCGGGAAAGGCCTCGTGCATCGTCAAAAAGTCGGCAATCGTCTGCAGAGGGTGGAAGTCGTCAGACAGAGCGTTGATGACGGGCACGCTCGAGTCCTTGGCGAGACCAGCAACGTCGGAGTGCGGGCCGACACGAGCAACCATGCACGAAGTCATGGAAGAAATGACTTTTGACGTATCATACAGCGATTCGTTTACCTGCAGCGCGCATCGTTAGCAAAAAAAAACCCGACTCACTCGCTTCGTTGCATTACACCAGTACGTACACCCAATTGAATGTCGTCCTTGCCCAGAAACATGGGGTGACCACCCAGCATCGTCACGGCCGCCTCGGTCGACACACGCGTGCGGGTGCTGCGCTTGCTGAACATCATGGCAACTGTCTGGCCGGCCATGCCGTCGCGGAGCGTCGCCGGCGCCTGGCCCGACTTGACCTGGCCCTTGCGCGCGGCGCCGTTGCGGACGAGGTTGGCGAACTCGGTCGGCGTCAGGTCCGCAATGGACATGAGATGTCGCGGCGCGGCGGCGGCTGCCGAAGAGTACGAGCGCTGCTGCAGGCGGTGTGCGGCGCCGCGGGCGACGCTGCGGAGAGCTGGCGAGGAGCTCATGATCGGGGGAATGTGCAGCAGGGAGGATCGGCGGTCGGTCCTTGGGGGTGGAATTTCCAATTGAGCAGCGGCGGGATCTTGATTTTGGATGAAAGGGAATCGAGAAGTTGGAGAGAATAGGAATTCGACCGTTGGTAAGGAGGAAGAAGGTTGTGTATACGGCAGAGGCAAAAAAAGTACAGCATGGGTTGAGATTCTGACTGTTGCGCCGCCGGCGATCGGACAAGGCGGTGGAGCTCAGTGACGGCCGCTAGCGATGACTCGCCTTGGCGGTGCCTGGCTGCGGGCGAGGTCGAACTAAATAAAAGGATATCTAAGCACCTATTTTAATTTCAAGACCAAATGTGCAAGACAAGGAAAAGAAAGGAAGAATCTTAGGGGGGGTTTCGGCAAGTTAACATCGTATGTATAGAACGAGTGTATTGTTTGGTCGCCTGATCCCGAGGCGGACGCTTTTATCTTTCTTTCTGCACCTGGCAGCTGCACCACTATGAGACCCTCCTCCAATGGCACGATCCTTTAATTGAATTAGTGTATCAGTCTGGGTTCTTTCGTTTCGCTACTCGAGATATTAATCCTCCCCTTGGTATTACTTAATTCCTTTACTGCTACGCAATTTCTTCGTATATTCTACATTTTCCGTTGTCCGCCAGGTAACCAAAATCTCAGCCTCGTCTGCCATGTACTCCAACATGGGAACGTCACCATCCCGTAGTTCTTTCGATAGAGCGTCGTTCTCTGGCGTGAGAAGACAGTGGGGTTCTGTTATGGACGACCCAAAATCGACGAGCTTGCTGTCACGAAAATTGTCGGGCCGAATGTCCTGGTTGTACACCTGCAACCGGTTCAACTCCCTAATGTCCTTGTGGATTCTATTGATGGTCTTGTATGAGATGCCGGGATCCGACGAGGCCAGCTGCTTTACAATGCTTCGGATCGGCCGTGGTTGCTTTGGCCTTTGCGCTCTTGGCGACGGAGAAGAGTCGGACGAAAAATCGGAATCGAGGCAGGCCTCGTTCAGGTCGACACCGTAGTCGTCCAGCACTTTACGGTAGTGCTCGTCAAGGTAGATGAAGCCAAAGCACGGTATTGCAATATCCCGCTTGAGCTTGCCTTGTTTCTTGGCCATGTTGATTCGCCCGTAGGCACGGCACTCCGCATAGAAGGGGTCTAGATGAAGCTCGGCTTGGACTTCGGGATGGTCCCCCTTTATAAAGATTTTCCAGTAGAATTTTGTATCCTCTGGATTGAAAAACTTGAACTGTGTATGATAGACCATTAGAGACTGTTGTAATAATTGCTGCCGGGTCGCTCAACTTACCACTTTGAGCGCATAAAGCTGAGATTCTATTCTGACCTTGAATACGTATCCCTGACGCTCTCCATCATCAGACTCGCCAATCTCCTCATCGAGCCTGCCCAGCCACTCAATGGGCGAGTTATAGTGGGGGAAAGCTCGCAGCTTTGGACCTCGGCATGGAGGCAGCTCCTTCGGATGCGGTGCGGCTGGGCGCCGCCTGTGCTCACTTCCCATTCTCTGTTTTGGTCTCGCGCTGCGCGGAAGAAAGCCGAATAGCTAGCAGGGCGCCTTTGGCCGGCCTTCATGCGGCCCACGAATGGGTCGCAAGTTCTTTTTAAAAAGTTTTGAAGTATGTTGTCTATTCATCGGCGCTATTCTCGGGAATGGCTGGGCGGACGGGCCCTCCCGTTCCGTCGTAGCATTGCAGGATCGAAATGGAGGGAGGCAAACAGCGGGGAAATAGCCAACCACAAGCACGCCTCGGTCTCAGGTCATCACATCATACACATCGTCACAGGACGTGTTCTTCTGAGATTGGCTGACTTTTTTTTCAGCCCATGCAGTTCAGATGATGAGGGTGTCATCATGGGCGCTTAGCTATTAGCAAGTATGGTGTACAGCATTGCGCACCATGTCGACTAGAGAAGTCGTCTAAAAGCCGGCAATACCCTTTTGTGAAATTGATAGCTCTGAGCTGTGTTGCTTTTGCATGCGCTCGGCGTCTCGTAATCTCGTTTTCAACAAGATAAACCACCATGGATAACACAGTAACCGTTCTTGATTCTCTGACATGGCCAAATCCAGAGATTCACTACGACGAGGGAGTCAAATCTGCGACTCGTAACGGTCATTATTTTACGCCACAAAAGATTGTGCCGTGGGACGAGTTCAATATGGAAACTATTGCAAACATTGGTGGAGGCAGTTTACTCAGGACAATTCAGAGAACACCTTCCCTGCAGCTTGTACCACCCAATGTGGAAGCAGAGCACTGCTCCATCGAGGATGAAACCGGCACACGCTTTCTACTGGAAACTTGGAATCGGGATATTGTGCAACAGTGCTTGAACTCCGTCGAAAGCCAGCTTCCGACCTGCAAATGGAACCCTAGAGTCAGAGCAAAGACGAGTGAATCCTCGAGCATGCTCGGTACGGCGTCCACAAGCTACGCGAGCACGCCGGGAAGAAATGGTGTCAGCCCAGGCCCTTCGTCTTCTCTGGGTTCTTTATTACAGATTGTCGCGCGTCAGGCCAAAAAAAAGAAGAAGCTGAGACCAGACGCCGGTGCGACTGCTCCTTGCAACACCCACGGCAGCTTGTGCCCGGCAGGCCTCCTGGAGCGACTGCCAAAGGACTACAAGGCTTCCACCAACTGGACGAGTCGTAAGGCACTGAAAGTCGTGCTAAAGCAGGACGGCAGTGGGAATTGGATATCGAGTCAGTCCAGCAAGCCGCTGGCATGGCCACTTCGACAGGCGTTCACATACTGTCTTGAGTTTAACTGCCGTTACGGATGCATACTGACAACAGAAGAGGCGTTTGTATTTAGAGTTCGTCCAGGTACTGTTTTCTTTCTATACCCGCCACCAATCGCCAAAATTACGGCAGAGACCAATTCATAATAACGTATTTTTTCCAGTTGACGCGACGGACCAGCGAGAGGATTTGGGCGTGACCCTTCGAAAACGTGGAATGATGGAATATGCATCCATTCCCTGGTCTGCGAGCAATCTAGAAACTCGCCAATCGAATGCACTAGCGGCCAAAGGGCATGTATTGACCTTTAATCTCGCCTTATGGTTTATACACGTTCTGGCTGCCTGCCAGTTTCAT
Organism: Aphanocladium album; assembly: GCA_029218145.1. Lineage (NCBI taxonomy): Eukaryota > Fungi > Ascomycota > Sordariomycetes > Hypocreales > Aphanocladium > Aphanocladium album. The sequence goes on from JARDXD010000831.1 coordinate 7,840, forward strand.
CCTAACTGGTCGTACGACGCTCTCGAGTCCGAAGATATCACCATACGTGAATGCACAACAATTGAAGTCCCTCCTACACCCGAAAGCGAGGAGCGTAAAAACAAGGGGAGCAGAAGACAGTGGTCGCGCAGCCGGAGCAGGTCGCGCAAGCGCCCGCGTGAGGACCCGGGCGAAGACTATGCACTTTCGCTTACAAGCGACAGTTTCGGTCTGACAGACAGTTTTCGGGTATGTTTTGCCTGATCCAAGTGACTCTGCAGTCAATTATCGTTCATGGCTTAACGTTCCTTGTGCCGTCACAGTCTTTTCGAGGCGGCTCTGCCGCGACAGACTCCACTTGCGTCAACGAGACGCCCCGATGGCTACCAAAAAGCGGTTTGGCTGTGAGCAACGAGCGACTTGACAATGAGGAATCTTCACCAAAGGATGGCAGTGAGGGAAATGTCAAACTGAGGAGGTCAAAACGTGTTCACGCCCAAACCGACAAGTGATAGCAGATGCTACACAAGACCCACGCAAACTTATTGTTCTGCTACCATCAGGTTGTCTACTATAATTCAAGCTTAAAATATGCTACAAATTGAAATGTTGAACATTTTTTACTATATGTCGCCCAGATAGGAATGCTTCCTGTAGTGTCAAGATTAAATAGCCCTGTGATTTGCTATTTGATAGCTCAACGCAAATCTTTTCTGCGGCGTCCCTAATTAAAAGTACCTCTTATCTGCACTTGTGATGATCAAATCCCCATTTCCCCATGCAGCAGCATCTCCTACCAACGGATTAGCTCTCCAGTCAATTCACGCGAGCAACGGCTAGGGGACTCACCAGCACGGGTGTTTCCGCGGGCGCAGTTGTCAATCACCCAGCGAACTGCCGTGGCTACATCGGAACTGCGTGTATAACGTTAGTCTTGATCTTAACTTTTGCCTTCTTGTCGACGGAGGCGAAGAAGGACATACCAGTAAGACGATACAGCTCGGCGAGTAGGGTTGCTGCCAGACACATGGGCATCGCCGTGCTCGCACATGCGGATATTTTCCTGGCCCTCGTTAATTCCGCATCGCGTTGTGCCGAGCGAGTTCAGATAGTTGTAGCAACCCCAAAGATCGTCGACGTTGGTATAAGCTGCGTTGGAGATGGCGCAGGTATTTGTCCATCGCTTGTCCAAGCTCCTGGCGCCCTCGTTGTGGTCTTTGTTTCAATACTGTCAGCCAGAGGCATTGGCATAGTCAATCATATACTGTACCGGAAGTAGGTCGCGGCATAGCACGTAGCTCAGCCGACGTAAGTCCAAGAGATTCCAGGCTCGGGAGGCCTGGACCGGGAATGATCTCTGGAAGGGATATGGTACTCCCTAGTACCGTAATAGCGGCGGCGAGAAGCGGGAGAAGATGCATGGTAATTTTCAAGAGAGTATGGCTGCAGACGTAAGTAAAAGTGAAATACCAAACGATGCATAGAGAAGTAGCAGATCGTTGTTTATATATTGGACAATGAGGCTACCGTCAAAAGAGACTACCGACAAATAGTCCAGAAGCAGATTTAGTTTACCTTTTCTAACCACTCAGCGTACAGTGCTTAGAGGGACTTGAGGACGAAAGGCGATTGATTGGTCGTCAAAGGTGAGGCTCGCTTGGTGAGGCTCGTTCACGTCATGTATGCCGGATATGCATAGCCCGCGTCAATTTGAAGAAGAGAGATTGTGCATGAGTCAACATGTCAGACGCAAAATTATAATTGTTGCCAGGATTTTCTCGGTATATTAATTTTAATAGGATCGAATTGGCCGTGGTCGAGTCAGAATACACTGCCGCGAGCGTCAGCTGTTTGGCCCAGAAACAATTAAAACGTTTGAAAGATAAATGAACGACCAAGTTGAGTGTGCTTAAAAAATCAACTCACTTTCTTAATTCGATATTTTTATCCTGTCCTTGACGATATCCTTGTGAGTCTGTGGCATTATCTAGGGAGGTGCATGCCAGGACCGCGCAAAATGGATTGTCGCGCATACTCCAGACCACGACCACAGTCATGCAACCACATGTTGTCAAAAGCCGATCTTTAGACTTTGCCCGCAAATTTCAATGGCACGTGGCCCTGCTAAACTCGCATACACCAATTTTTACCGGTGCTATATCCTGCTACCATTTCCTGAAAAAGTTCAAGACCCAAAGGCGACCCGAGTTCGAAATTCACGAGTCCACTGCTTTCGCCCACGCGGGCGATGTGTCTGTCACTGGAGCGGGCGGCCGAGTCCAAGCCTCTCCTTACTGGTGACCCCCAGCACTGCCAACACTTCATTTCGAATTTTCGAATATTAAAGGTCGTTTTGGCTATATACCCAGCTCTCTTAAAAGATCCCTCCTGCGCCGACAGTGAAGCTTGATAATACGCCAAGTTTACCGACGTGCTCGGCAATCGGACAGACTCGCCCCTCATCAGTATTGCGATTTTACTATTGACAGTCTGCCAAAATAAGCAGCTGTATTCCAAAGCGTTGGAAACGAATAAGAATAAATAACATGAGTCACGCCAAGGTGTAATAGCCCACCTTGCTTTCAGCCGCTCGAGTCACTGAGAGTAGCCCAGCGCCACACCAGAACTATTTCCTAATTGGTATCATTGGTTAGGGGACTGTATCAAATCCGCTGCCAAATAAAACTACGAGCAGCGGCAGACTCAGCATTCGTTTGTTAGAAAGCTTTCCTCGCCGCTCAAGCAAGTTGACATCTACCTCGTAACTCGACGCAATTGAAACAAACCCTCCGTTCTAAACAGGTGCCTCCACAGACACACGCTTTTCAGACCACCAATATGATTCGCACCGCTCGCGCAGAGGAGATTCCCAACATCTACACGACAGGCGACGCCAAGCGCGACACCAACACTGCCGCTTCCCTAACGCGCCTGCTCGACGTCAGCTGTGTCAAGCCGGAGTGGTGCTTCCTCGCCGAGAGCGACGGGCGCACCACCGGCTGCATCGCGCTGTGGACCAGACCGGGTCACGACACGCCTACCGACTTTGTCCTTCTCGAGACAGACTGGGAGCGCACTCCCGACATCGGGCAAGCGCTGCTCGACCACGCCACAACGGAAGCTCGTAAGCTCGGCGCCGCCGCGCTGGGCTATTGCCTCGACACGGCCGGCGGGGCGCCGGAGCAGGAAACCCGCAAGCAGGCCCGCCACGAGCTGCTGGCCCGCAACGGCTTCGCTGTGACCCGCGACGGGCGCCGCTGGGAATGGCGTGCCGGCGACAAGATCCCGGCGGCCGACGACCAGCTCACGTGGCGCACCTTGACCGAGCTCGGCGCCGAACCGTTTCTGGCAGTGTTGACGGAGATTTTGGCCGACACGGAGGACTCGCTGTTTCAGGCCGACGTCAAGGAAATGGGCCTGTCTGGTGCCGTCAAGGAGATGTGGCAGGACAGCCTCGACATGGAGCACGAGGAGGCGTGGTATGAGCTTGGTTTTGACGCAGACGGCACCGCTGCGGCCGTCTCGCTGCCGTCGCGAAACCCGACCGTTGCCGTCATTGGTTTCGTGGGCGTCGCGCCGAGCCACCGAGGCAAAGGGTACGCGGCGTCAGTGGTCGCTCGCAGCACAAAGATTCTCACCGAGGCAGGAGCCGAGCAAATCAGGGGCGACTGCGATACTGCCAACCTTGGGATGGTGCGTGGTTTCGAGCGTGGTGGCTATAGTAACTTTGTAAACCGCACAGAGTACAGCAAAAAGCTCATCTAGTCGGAGAAAGTAGCGATTTCATCTATCTACTCTACCTGACCGCCCAAAGTACATGGCTTTATAGTCCCTCTGGGCAAAACACATATTCAAAGTATGTAACAAAACAATACTTCAATACTTAGTTTTCATTGGTTGCGGTTCCAAAACAAGGCAATTCGCGCAACAATTAGAATTCAGATTCAAGACGCTAAAATGCCAAGATCGCTAATTTGCAAATGCAATGATAATATACTAGACGCGACTCTCCGAAATAGGCCTGTAGCCTCTTCGTCTTCGCGAACACCTCTTCCGCCAGAGCCTCACGCCCAAATAAATGCCAAAGGCGCATCCCAGCACACCGCTGATGATGGAGACAATCCAGTGCTTTCGGCCGAGCACAAAGATATCAATCGGCCAGGTGTCGGCCGTGCCGCCGCGGTAGCTGCTGAAGATGGACCATTCGGGGGCGCCGCGCCACTGCGGCAGGGACAGCCGGGTGAGCCAGTCGGCCGACTTGCCGTACCGGAACAGCGTTTGCTGGCAGTTCTCCCAATGCCACCGATCCCAAGCGGCTGTCAAGAACCAGCGCCCTGTGCCGTATACGATTGTCAGGAAAGGAACAAGATACCAGTGCGAGTATCGAGGGATCGTCTCGGTAACTTCGATCCAAAAAGGGTGGTTTGGGGCGGCGCCGAGAACTTTGTCGGTGAGAGTACCGCGACGGTGATCTGATATAAAGACTGGATAAGGTCGTAGACTTTCGAGGTTTTTGACGCATCCCTACAAAGATATGCGTTAGACTAGAGTTGAATCAATGTACATGTATTCATATAGAATTGGGCGCGGCTTACAAAGTCAAGATCAATGTATATGCCGCCATAATGTCGCAAGATAAAGTATCGAACAGTCTGCTCTCGTTGAATCGGATATCTGAAGTTGTCGTATGTTTGAATAAACCAAGGATACTCGGTTTGGAGAAAGTCACGCGACATTTTTTCTGTCCAGAACTACAGCCCCATAGCGTTAGCGACATCCGATTTCAGGGTCCAGCACTGCATTTTGCGCACCTTGTACTCCCAATCGGGATTCTTGTCTTTGCATGACTGGCTCTGCTTCTGCCATTCCGGGAGCAAGGCAGAGTCGTTTCCAGGCTGCTTCCAGTTGTGGAAGACTTGGTGAATTATTCGGGGTACATGCTTGGGCTGCTGCTTCTGGACCCTGAATCGTGCCAGCGCTTGGTCTTGGTTCAGAGGATAGCCAGAGTGCGGCACAAACAGCCGCAGGAAACGTCCTACGCCTTCATAAGAATTGTAAATGATTGTGACGGCGAATGTCAAGAGGAAAATAATGTAGAGAAGTCGGCGTCGGCGGTTCATCGTGGGCAGCGATGGTCGTGTGGGTGGCTGTGGGTAGCCAAGATGGCCCAGGTTCGAGTGCCTGTGACAGATCTGGCGCTGACGCTGACACTGGCTTCGACCAAAAAGGGAATGCAAAAAGGCCAAGGAACATGCAGTGTCTATTCGGGGATTGCGCGGGAAATATTGAAAGAAGAACAGAATCTACAACGGAGCGCAAAAGTTTCGCAGCTTATGGGGGCTACCAATGTGAGAAGGACCAGGGGTCATGTCGGTCTTCGTGGCACATGATCACCTAACTATGGCTATGGGTGTTTGATCTCAGCCTCATCTTGTATCATCCTGGCAGGGCTCGCACCAGTCGGAACTGCTACCCCCAAAGGGGGAATGGGCCACGCAATGTCTGGGTGGATCGTCAACGGAAAAAGTCGAGCGAAATGAGGGATCCGACGCGAGACCAGGCTGCGTAGGAGCTTCTGCAAGTGATACTACGTATGAGCGCTAAGCGGAATTCAAACTGGGTCGTAAGGCGCACATCCCACCAACTGACCGACCAAGACTGAATCAGGCTGCGCCGCGCCGCTCTCCTCGGGATTGATTGCCTAGTTCCTGGCAGCGAAAAGCGCCACTGACTGAATCTGGGTCGCTCGTCGTTTCCAGGCGCGGCCTAGCTGGAAATCTGCCCGCCACTGTGACAAAAGTACCCTCAGGTAGGCTGGCTGGTATGTATTAGACAGGCCACCTGGAGAGAAAGGAGAGAGGACCCTCTCAGGGACCCCAGCTATTATGCCCTATCAGCCGCGCTAATAAGGATGTCGGATGAGGGCCCAGATGCAGGGCCTGGAACCTGGCCACGCCCCCCGCTCACTCCTTTGTCGGCGCATTTTCCTGACGAAAAGAGGGAAAAAGCGGCTTGCAGAAGCAAAGAGCGTAGCTCATTTCGCCGGGCTCCACTGCGCAATGGCACCGAAACGAGGCAACGAGCGATCTTTGTCGCGCGAGGTAATGAGGGTCTTTGGCTGTTTGTTTGCCCAAAAGGGGGTAATGATGAGCAGCTTCGGTCGGGGGCAACAAAGCAAACCAAGCTGCGGATGGCTGTCTGCTGGCGCGGTTTTAGTCAGGCCTGGGTCAGATCTTCGCTAGCAGCTACGGCTACAATGGAGACAACGCGCAAGCCGCTCGGACTAGCTGACTAGCCAGACGGGCAAAGCGACGGGCGAGTAAGACTGAAAGCCTGCGCGAACAAGACAACACAAAAAAAGCAGGGAGTCAGCTGGCATGAGAGAGCCAATGGGCGCGAGCCTGGAGTAATAGGGCAGGAGTAGCAGCCGGCAGCGTAGCCGATAGTAATAACTCGCGGGCCGTTAAATGACTCCACAGGCTTGTTTCTGGAAAAGCCCTGCGCTCCAAGCCTCAGATGCTACGTAGTAGTAGCTCGTGTTAATTGCTACGGTTGAACGGAAGAATGTTGGACATCTCACCGAGAGCCACCTGTGTGGATTAGGATTACCTTGCATTGATTTCCTGGCGACACAAGACACTGGTTACACACAGGCCCAACCATGTCAAAATTGTAAGAGCCCTCCTTTTATGACGGTTGCGTTGTTCTGACTTAATATGTTTTCAACTTCGTGGAAAGTCCTGGCGTGCTGCTTGTACCACGACCCTTTAGCCAGGCTGTTCGTAAGACAGCATAGAGCAGGAAAGGAAACCAAGGGCCTTCCTTTTGATGTCCCTGTGCACGCAAACTCTCGGAAGTGCGCGTTATGGTCCTAAATTTCAGCAACGGCTGCTGTCCAGTGCTAAAATTACAGGTCTTCGGGGCTCCGCCTGACGATCTCACTGTTTTGCTGTGCGCCACAACCCACAGGGCTGACTGGTCGTGCAGAGGCAACATCGTTGGGCAGTGCTGAAGAGAATAAAAGTTTCAAAATCTTCCAAAAATTGAATGCCCATATGCCCGATAGCATGCATGTATAAAACGTTTCACGCTGTGCAGATGATGAGTTGACAGCCTCCTCAACGTACGTGCTGGTTTATGTGCACGATAGAGGAGCAGGTCCTGCTGGGAGACTAATGATGGCTTGTGCCCGACTCGATCTGCAGCGGAAGCGAGTTAGAAACCACGAATTGATCATACCAACAATGAGAGCAATGTTTTGGTCGGCAACACAGTGAACTGGCCTGCGCTGAGATTCGTTGTTGGCTGTGACCGTCGAAGCGGGGTGTTCGCAGCGTCGGCGCTTAGGAGTGCTGTCCAACTGACGCATCCCCAACATGCAATCCAACTGCTTCGCTTCGACCACTCGCTATATTGTCGACCGACGCTTGTGTTTTTAGATTCCTGGCTAGAGCGCTCTACATTTTTGCCAAGCAGCTTGCGCCCAGCCAGTAGGTCTTTCGTGTCGACCGCCTTACAGAGTGAAGCAGCTGATCTAACAAGCCGCAGCTCATTTGGTGTCAACCATCTGCTCACCGTGCTCTTTCGTCTTTTATCAGCACAATGTATGTCATGAAATGGGCCAGCTATTCTTGCGGCTGCAGACACAAAAGAGAGTTTAAGTAGTGCGATGAGAAGTTCAAAACAGGAGGTATGCTGCGATGCAGCGCAGTTGCCAATCGGGATGTCATTTCGCCCAACTACTGCATGGCGCAGCTCCCAAAATCGCCAGCCACCCATCACTATCAACCCAGCTCGGTGCATTGAAACAAGGTTGATCTAAATGCTTTCATGAAGTATTCTGCGACACAGAGAATTGACAACAGCTTTTTAGCTCCGTCTTCTGCGCAACTAGCTTGGCAAGAAAATACATAGCTTAGTTATATAACTACTGATAAAACACAAAAATGTAAAACCCAGAAAAATTCAGTTAGAGGCACTACGAAGTATTATATGATCTATGCTCATTGCCACAAAAGCTGCCGGCCAGGGCTTGATCAGCGTCGCTAATGTTGAAGATAGGGTCGTCCAGCACAGATTCTGCTTCGAATTTGAACTCGGACTCGGATCCAGATTCAATAATACGCATCCATCGTTGATGACTTCTGTACTCGCACGCACGTCTAAAAATTGATTGGCAACGTCTAGATCACAATCCACCCCAGTCCCATGCCTTTCGTGTCAGCGTGTTTAAGATGGCTTTGCCCTGTAGCACCTCAACAGTGGTTGGCAATTGCCAATGTTCAGACACTGGAAAGTATTGATCAACGGCCTTGCTTCGAATAACCTTTAACGATGCGGTTCTAGGAATTGCTTCGCCGTCGAGAAGCGTTCTCAGCGCTGTTGGGAGCATAAATACAGGTAGTTCCTCTTCTAGACAGTGCCGGACAGTGGTCAGAGTGGACTTCTGAGATGGATTTCCTTGGCCGGTCTCCCCACAAGGATTCGTCTTGATCTCGGAGGCGAACCAAAGCGGCGACTTGGTGGCCGTTAAGCGCGTCGAATACTGGCAGGATGCAGCCTTCAGAAACGAATGGTAACTGCAGCAGTCGCACCTCTGCTGCAGGAATCGGGACTTTTAAGCCCTTACATCGAATAACTGTCAATGCGGGATGCATTAATAAATAACAGTCACATCGGGGACTGCGTTGCAGAAGCATCAACATACTTTCAGTAGAGCCTCGTACTTCTATAAAATAGTCCTCCCCAACAAGTCGAGCGAAGTCTCCTGTTTTATAATAACCTTCCTCATCAGAAGACAAAGCCGTTTCGCCGTGGTCATTTAGATAGCTAAGGATCTCTCTTAATACCCTCCTTAGTCGGCGCTAGCAGCGTTGCATGCCGCCCCAGTCCCAAGCCTTAATTTGTGCCTGCTGGGGGGGGACGGAAGCCCATCGTTCAATAGCAGGAGGAAGATCTTTCTCTGTAATTGGATTCCCGGGCGTAGCGTCGAAAAACGTCTTCAGCGCATCCCTCTTCTGGAGCTTGCCAGACGCTGTTCGTGGGAGAACCTGGTCATCCGTGAGGATGTGCAGCAGAAGAGGCAGCATGTACGGAGCTAGCGTGTCTGCGAGGTCGTGTCTGATTCTGGTCAAAGGACTTTCGCTCCTCTGAGCATCGTCAGAGTCACTTAACCGCACAATTGCCCCGCAAAGGTTCTTGGCGTCGTTGTGCGGAACTGCCAAAACACAAGCCTCGGATACGTAGCCCAAGCCTAGCAGGCAGCTCTCAACGCTGAGGGCCGGGATCTTGAATATATTGAATTGGATAACTAGAGGCCATGGTTAGCAATGTTGTGTGTTGTAATCCACTTTTGGAGGCACTGACAATCAACGTTGGCTCGTCCTTCGTAAAAGTACTCCCCGCCTTTCAGCTCCGCTATATCCCCAGTTTTGAAATATCCATCTTTGTCGAAGGCTTCAGTAGTCAACTTTTCGTCGTTAAGATAGCTGAAAGCACCGACAACTTGGTTAGCGGAAGTACGCTTCAGAATGTACGCATTGCTTCAACGCACTGTGTCAGCATCCAGGGGCTCTTGGCCAAGATCTCACCCTTGTTTCCCTCTGATAGCTTGATATTCATTCCAGGAACTACATATCCGATTGATCCCTGCAGTTATGAATCAGCTGATGACACTCCAGCAATCATCTGTTGTGTCCGCTAAACACGAACCTGCGGCCGAGAAATGCCGATTGTGACGCCGCCACCCAATTCGGTAGCACCGTAGTTGTTCTCAATCGGACATCCTGAAAGACCTGTCCAGAACTGGATCATCGCAGGCTCTGCAGCTCCCGTAGCGCATCTGAGGAATGACAAGTTGGAAAAGCGGGCGGCCCAAGGACTGAGCTCGTTTGCCAATCCGTTGTTCGTCCTTTCCAGCAGAGCAACTTTCAACTGACGCAGAAGTTCGGGTGTAAAGACAGCATTTGTGATTTTGTGATCTCGAAACACGTCCAAGGTGGCCTCAGCCCGGGCGCGTCCTTTTTTCTCACCCAATATAACCAGGCTCTGTCCCGCTAAAACGGATTCAACCAAGGCTTTCGCACCGCCGAACCAATTGCCAGGGCGGCAGCTAAAAGTTGTTCCCCCACGTTCACCCGGCGATTCTTGCGTAAAGCATAACCTGGGCAACACGACCCCTTTGGGACGGCCTGTGGTGCCGGAAGTAAACAACACTAGACCTGGACCATCCGGTTTCATGAGCAGCGTCTCGTCTATGCTGATGCTGTCATATCCTATCGGCTCTGCGTCGGTAGAAATAGACACTGCGCTAATCTTCTTATTCCAGCTGGCGCTCTGACGACTAAAAGCGCAAATATCCGCTGCACGAGATGACTGATCCCTGCCCGCCACGATACAGGTACAATTGGCCTTCAAGAAGAAGTATTCTGCCTCTTCTGGTAGGATTCCAGATGCTTGAAAATGTGTTAGCTCCTACGGCACTAGATTTTTTGGTTCTGGCGCGGCGGTGTATTGTTGCGGGGCTTACCCAAGGGCAGTGGCGTGCCACCGACGGCACGAATCGCGAAAAAGGCGACGATGAACTCGTAGCCACTGTTAGTTACGATGGCGATGTAGCTATCAGCGGTCGTGAATATTCCTTGGCTGTTGTTCGGAGGCGCCAGAACTTCAAGAAGGTAACGTCGGGTCTGCAATATATCTGCTAGCAGCTGGCCGTAGTCCTTGCTGATGTGAAGATGCAAGTCAACAATACTTGGAGCACTTGGAAGATCAATAACTCGTTTTGCTCCGGCCAGCAGCCTGACCAAAGCTGGGTCATTTGGAAACTTCTCAGCCGTATGCATTGCCGTTCTGTAGTACTGTAGTATGACGTATAACTAATACACTTGTTATGGCTTGTTGTTGGTCGATGGCCTGTATCCCTTGCGAAAGCTAAACAAGACTCCCTAGTTTTTGGTGAAAAAAATTAGAAGAAGATAAAATTTTATACAGCTGAATCTAGCCTCTTTACGTTCAAGTTCGCTCACGGCGGCTTTGTGCCCGCTAGTTGCAGACATTGGTATTGATGGATGCGCCGACGTGGGGTCGTGGTTTCATTGCGAGCCGTCCGCAGATCACCTTCGCCACGGTTGTGCAGTTTCGATGGGTCGCGACCGAAGTGCATGTCTTAGTTGTCCCCCTGAACCAAGCCAGGCGCTCACGCGTCAGAACGCTGGCTTGCACTTGGCCATGGTCTCAAATCGCAACTAACGGGCGACCGTGCGACGGCTTGAGATGATGAATGGCTTTGGGTTTTGGAAACTTGCCTAAAGTAAATGGCTTATGAATATGGCAAGCTGCATAGATGTTCAAACGCATAATGATTGCGTTTATTGTCGAGGAGTGAGCGAATGTAGTAAGGTCGAATGCGTCTATTATTCGCAGAGGCAGGCTAAAGGACGATTTCATTGTCCTCTAGCACCACAAAAACGTGAGAATCACCTTGCATCTCCATCTCTCGCCCGCGCATGGCGTACAACCGTCACGCTTTGGGCGTTTGCATGGTACGAGAAAAAAATACATACGTATAGTCGGCAACAGTGTGACGATCGGCAGTTTTATTTGCACAGTATGTAGATCGACTCGCACCAGTCCCCACGCGGAGGCGGCTGCGACGCCACGGCAACAGTCAGCGTAAATCAATCTCAATGGGCATCAATCGTCACAGACATGGATTTTAGTGCTATACCAGCACTTTGATTGCCGATCTTGCTGCGTGTACTGTCTCACGACACGCTGTACTGGGTACGTGAAAGGGGCTAGGCGGGACGCACAAGTACCAATCATAATGTGCAAGTACCGTACCGATGATGGAGGGACCATGGATTATACACTTCAGCACACCGCCCCAACTTGCTTACCGCATCATGATATCATCCCAGGCTAAATATGAGACTTCCTGCTTTGATCTACCTCTATGCATAATTTACACGGCACGGGAGGCGATGCCCCGGTGCCGATGGCGGTAGCTACATTTCAGCTAGCGTTCGGATTTGCAAAACATTCGAGACTTGTCCAGAGACATGGCAATAGGGAGAGTTGCAAGGAAGGGCAGGTGCCTGTATCGATTTTCTTCCGCCTAGGGTGCTGCATGGCCTTCGGTTCCCCCATTTTCTTCACATATATTGAATAAATTCTTTTCTACCGATAAAGCACTCCGCAAGTCTTAGGATCTAAAATTTTCGCTACTACCGCTCTGAACCGTCGTGAAAATGCGCACGATTGTGAGCGAGACCTGGAGCGATGACGCTCCGGACCAACGGCCGCCCCTCCTTGGCCAATTTCACAATGCCATCCGTCAATATCCACAGAATATTGCCCTTATCTGCCTAAAGCAAGATGCAAACCTCTATGGAATATCAAGCCAAGCTCAGGCAGCTGACGCGGACACTGAGAATCGATCCTATCTTCGATGGAGCTTCCAAGCGCTTGAGGTGGGCGTCAAGAGGCTGAAAGCAGGTTTGGAATCACTGGGTGTGCGAAGAGGAATGGCAATCATAACGCTGCTTCCCAACTGCGCCGAATTTGCCTTGACTTGGTGGGCTGCCATGGAGCTTGGCGCAGTCATTGCACCTCTCGATGGTCGTCGCGTATCAAATATCACCGAGTCTTCGCACATGATCAAAACCATTTTGGAGGCAACAAACAATACACCACCTGTTGTTGTGGCCTGGAAGGCCGAATATTTTCAATCGCGGGCCTTTCAATCGGTACATGTACATGCCAAGATTGCTGTGTCAAACTGGCAACTACCCCAGGGCTGTATTCCATTCTGTGACGTTATGGGGCAACCCAAGCTGGGCTGTGTTGACCATTCCACGGAAACCGCTACCAGCTATAACACCGACTTAATAGACGCGAGCATCCTCTTCAGTACTCTACATCGCTCCCAAAGGGCATCTGGCGCAGCCATGCTCTCCAGGCCGATCTAGCTTACCGCGTCTTTCAAGGGAATGGCTCCGAAACGATGCCCGGGGACTTGTGGGCTTCCGTCGTACCCAACTGTCATTCCTTGGGAATCATAGGTTTGGTTGCGCCAACATTAGTTGGGGCCGGTGTCGTGTACCCTTGCGAGACATTTTCCGCTGGGAACACTGTCGATGCGCTTGTTCATGAGCGATGCACCCACATGATGTTGGTACCTGCAATGATTGATTCTTTCGCAGAGATCCTGGGATCCGGAAATCAATCTATAACTGGGCTCAAAGCGGTCCTTATCAGCTCAGCGCCTCCAACCGCGCAACATGTACAAACCTGTTTTGATGTTCTCCGCGCTCGCGGTGTTTGCATTCGGTACGGCAGCACAGAGGGTGTTGCATGTATCAGTGATGTTGTTTCCGAAACAAGACATCTGCTGAATCACCGGCATCAACTGAGTGCGGGACGACCCATAGCCGGTACTGGGGTAAAGATTTGCCAACCAGGTAGTACCAATGCCGGCCGACACGCCGTTCCATGCGGTACTGCTGGGGAAATTCACTACTCTGGGCCATTGGGATACCCCAATATGTACGTCGGGCAAGAGGACACGGATGACATTTGCTACGTGGATGCCGGCGGCCGACGCTGGTTTATCACCGGCGACGAGGGGGTTATCGACGCAAACGGCAACCTCTTCATCACTGGTAGGATCAAGGATATAATCATCAGAGGTGGCGAGAACCTATCACCCACGGCCATTGAAGCCTGCTTGGCAGAGAATTCCAGCTTGGTTTCCATTTCGATCCAAATCATCGCGCAGCCAGATCCAATCAGTGGAGAGGCGCCCATTGCCATCGTTAATGGTACCTCAAATATTGCAACAGTGGCCAGAGAGATCCACCGTACAGTACTGAAGGCAATGGGGCCCATTTGGAATCCTCAGGAGGTGATCCATATCAGCGAACTTGGTCTTGATGATTGGCCCAAAACTTCAGGCGGTAAGATCAAAAAGCAAGCTCTGCGAGAAATACTACGGCAGCGGTACGAGTCTCGTCAAGGCGACGAGATAAAAACTGCTCAGTCCTCTCGGAGAGACTCGGATGGCAGCAGTATTCGTGAAAGGTTGCACGAAATCTGGGCTGCCACCGTGGGTGTGGGGGAGGACGGTCTTGACTTCAATAGCCTCATTTCGGAATTCGCTGACAGCTTAACGATTGCGCGCGTTCGGGGTGAGCTCCGGCGTAATATACCTGGCTTGGAGAGGATCTCCTTGCAAGATGTAGCCATTGAAGATACACTCGAGGCACATATTGAAAAGATCGTCATGAAGCTAGGTGAAAAGGAGGTCACTGTCGCAGACACAGAAAGAAATACAAGTCAGTCTGACGTCGGAGTAGCCGATATGGTGAGTCTTGCCCCTTTCCTTTTGCCTTTGCATCGTTTCGTATTGCTCAATGTTGATTACAGGTCCATACCATTGGCCAGCCGAGCCGGTTTGAGATGACAAAATTGCTCGTGCTCAAAGCAATAAGCAAATCTGGATTCGAATGGAGTGACGTTGAAGCCATATTCCCCGCACAAGGCTTTGTCGATGAGCTTGCCAGGAATGGGGTACTTGATAGTGCCAAATTCCAAAATGCATATATTACGACGAGCGTGGCGGATACAGAGGTAAGTTTCGTCAGGCTGAACGCATTCATGACAAACGAAATGAACTTTTTGTATACTAATACGGGGCATCCGAGTAGAGAGTCAAAAGGGCATTTGTAGCGATGCTGCGTCAAAACCGTATCTTGCCCTCGTTTCTGGTATGGAGCCAGTCCGGCGCCTCCATGTTTGATCCTGGTGTTGCACTACATGTCACGATGAAGCCCAGCGAGGCGTTGTACGAGCATGTCATCAAGGACGGCGGCGTGGTTGATACCGTCGAGCAGCTCCAGCAGCTTGCGTCGTCTCATCCACACCCGGAATGGACTCTACTTCCCGGAATACTGTTTCGAGTGATGGTTTGCAAAGTCAAGAGCACAGGGACGGCCGGATTTGTTATTAGTGGTATGTTCTCTTGCCTATCGGAGCGACCGCTGTGCTGTTGATGCTAATATATACTCTCCGCGCAGTCAGCCATGGCGTGATGGACGCGACATACCTAGGAAAATTCCTGGAAGACCTGGACAAGGCCTTAACTGGCCCTACACCGGTGACCCTAAGACCACATTCAAGCTACCAGGCCTGGGCGGAATCCTATTACTCCCTCCGACAGTCGCCCCAAGCCACGTCGTCTGTCAGGTGGCACGCTAGGTATTTAAATGATCTACATGACCATATAGAGAAAGCTCAGTGGCCACCTATACCACAGCGTGACACTTTTGATCCTGCTGGGAGCAGTTACGGTCGAGGTGCTCACCACAGATTCTGCGTCCCCGATCTCAAAACGCTTCGACGGCAGTATCCGGACATATCAGCTCCCATCATCATCAAGACAGCGCTTGCCCTTCTTAATGCCGGCCGAACAGGGCATTACCATGCTTTGTTCTCTGGCGTACAAGCCGGTCGAACTGCGTGGCCGTTTATGCCGTCGTCCCTCACTAGCGGCGTCATAGGGAGTGTTTTCGACGAGGCTACAGATGTAGGAGGGCCCCTTCTTCAAAGCGTAACGAATTTAATCAAGATCTCGCCAGACGAGCTCGTTATTGACATGTTGCGCCGACTTCAGACCGACCAACAACAGCTGACACAGCATGCGCACGCGCCCTGGTCGGATATTGAAGACGCGCTGAACAACATGAGCAGCAATCTTACCGACGTGTCGAAGGATCATCGCCGACTGATGACAAGGGTGTTTACCTCGCAAATATTCAACTGGATCCCCGGAATGGGAGCTCGCGTGGCGGCGCTGAGGGAGCCATTTGTCCATTTCAGGAAGATTGCGAGCGTGACGCGCTGGCAGGTAGGCCTCATTGTAAGAGCGGGCATTGGCGGTACGAGACAAGATGAGGTATTCTTGCATTTACTTGGGGATGCACTTAGCGACGCGCAGATGGAAGATGCCGCCAGGGAGTAAGTTTATTTGCCCGACGAGTTTGACGTGACTATACTAAGTTATTCTTTTACAAGTTTGGAATTAGTAGTGAGGTTTTTGATGCATCCGGAGAACTGGCATCAACCCGTGGGGAATTACGTACATGGCGGTCGACCAGCTTCCAGTGTGTCCAAAAACCAAGTAACGTAACCTGCCCCCTTTAATTTTTTTTATTTATTTTTGGCTTGGTTGCGGCTATGACAGATATGCAGAGGATTGCCACAGTCGTTAGGTTGCTGTGGGCAAGTGTCAGAAATACGATGGCACTATTTTGTGTAAATTCTTCTTCTTCTTCCTCTTCCTCTTCTTCTTATGCATCTTTCCCACCCCGCAATCAAGACGTTTCCGTGTGACTGCGCTACCAAATTACAGCCTCAGTGATGTGGTTCAGCGCGCAGTCTGAGGGAGGCGTGTAGACTGAGCTGATTTTTCAGTAATTTTAGTGTCTTTCGCAGAGGATATTCTCTCAAGAAAAATCTTTGAGTCAATCCAAGAGGACGGTGCTTCTATTATGAAGCTTAGCTTCGGAGTGTATCTTTCAATGTGCTAATTTTGTTACTTCTTCCACCAGCGCTGTGTGTCTTGAATAAGGGCCATGTGCCTTGCAGCGGTACCTGCAGTCCGTTTAGACGGCGCTGAACCAGCCATCTCAATGAGTACTGTTTGCTTTCAACGCTGCTTTCCATCTCATCAATGCTAATGGTTACTATTTTCCCTTCTGAAATTTGGCTCGTTTCTTCACACTTGTCTCCTTTGCAACCTTTGTCTTGCTGCCCTTATCTCATTCTTGTCAACCGCTGCGTGATCGGTACGTACCGCTCCTGTCACAAGGGCGCCCCACTCCCTCTTGTTCATCGCCATGTGCCGGTTTCATCGGCCGCGACCTCGGACTCGTCTGCTCCTCGCATCATCACCTTTTGCTCCCAAAGCTGGCACGAATCATCCCGAAACTGCCGCAATCTCGACTTTTCATCGCATATTGCTGCGGCTAAATAGCTGAGCTGCTTGGCAGCTTGCAATCGCTTCCTACCGAACCCCACCCTGGCGTCGTCATCGTTTGCCGCTTACTCGCAAACATCGTCATCGCCATCATGGCACCGAAGAACGCATCGAAAGCCCGCCAAGAAGAGCGGGCGGCCGAGTCCGAGTCTCTCCTTGCTGGTGACTCCAGCACTGCCAACACTTCATATGGTTCACAAGCTGTTACCAGCGACGCCGCCAGTGATGCCCCATCCTCGCAAGGGCCAATCAAGCCGCAGCAGAGCAAGCGCCGATGGCCGTCTCTGGTTGCCATGCTGCTCCTTGGCTCGCTGGTCATTGTAACCATCGTCCTTGGGTACCTCGTCCCGCCTGCTGTGCAGACATATATCGAAAAGGCCGTCGTGTTGGAGCCCACAGGGCTCTCCCTAGACTCGATTAGCTTCACCGGCATCCGCGCCCGTGTCCAGGGCAACTTCCGCATGGATGCCACCCGCGTCGAGGATGACACGGCACGCAGAATTGGTCGCATCGCCATGAGCATTATGAGAACCGTTGGTGCCGAGCAAACGCACATCAAGCTCTACGTCCCTGGCTACGGTGATGCCATGGTCGGGTCCGCCATCGTGCCGCCTCTGGACCTCAACCTTGTTGATGGCCATAACACATTCATCGACGTCGTCGCCGATTTAAAACTGGGCGACAACGCCAGCATTAAGAAAATTGTCAACGATTGGCTCACGGGCAAGATTAGCGAGCTCGAGGTCAAGACTGCAACCGCCCTGCAGCTCAAGTCTGGAATGATTCCCCTTGGAACGCATGATATTGTGGAATCCATGGTTTTAGAAGGTCAAACTCTCTACAGCACTTTTTCCTCCCTGTACTTTGGCGAAAAATCCATTAGCTAGAAACCCCAATGTTGCCCTATCTACATGCATCCCAATGTCTTTCAATTATCCTTCTCATTAAATCGTCCTTTTTTCTGCTCAATTTACTGACTGTTTTGCAGCCAAAGATGCTCCTTCGATCCCCGAATACAGCATTCAGCAGCTCAACTTCCACCAAGTTCCCCTTGGCCACGGAGATAGCCAAGGCATCGGCGCGAATGTCTCAGTTGCTGTGCAAAATGAGTACCCTGTGTCACTGACCGTGCCGCGCGTTGGATTCGAAGTTCTCATTCCGGGCTGTACGCCGGAAGACTCGAAAATCTCTGTTGGCACCGGAAGATCCAGCATTATCGAAGTGAAGCCAAAGACCGAGATAATCGCTGAAGCCTACGGCTTGATCGACAAGCTGCCGCAGAAGCTGACACAAGCCTGTCCCGTTTCTGAACTCTCTCCGCTTGATGAATTCCTGAAGCACTATCTGGGCGGCGAAGATGCTCAGATCTTTGTGCGGGGCAAGCAGCCCAGCGACTCCGAGCTTCCCGAGTGGCTTGGTGATATACTGGAGAGTATTACTGTCCCTATTGACTTCCCCGGAAGTTCTTTTGATAATTTGCTCCGCAATTTCTCCCTCACCAACGTCGACTTTTCTCTTCCCAGTCCATTTGAGCCGCAGGGCAAACCTCGCGTGTCTGGCACCGTCGTCGCCATCGCCGCTTTACCAGAGGGTGTCGACGTTGACCTGGGGGTACAAAGCATCAGGTCACAGGGTAACCTTTTTTACCACGGTAAAAAGTTTGGGGAGCTCAACTTGCGCGACTGGCAAAAGGCGGCTTCTCACAAAATTGACTCCGATACCAAGGAAGTTCTCATCGAGATCACCTCTAAAATCAACAACGCCCCGATTGACATCACCGACAATGACGTTTTCTCCTCCCTCGCAAGCGACTACCTCTTTGGTTCCGACGACGTTATTGTCAATGCGCGCGCCAAATTAGATGTCAAGGTCGACACCGTCCTCGGCCCACTTGTCATCAAAGAAGTCCCTGCCGAGGGCAAGATTCCCGTCAACGGTCCGTCTTCCAACTGGTAACCGCCATGCCGTTCCTTTGTCCATATCACCTTGCACGCGACATGAGGGTCGGGTTGTGGCGCTCCCTCGACGGCTGCGGAACGGACACTGACGGCAAGCAGGGCTTCCGGGGGACCTCATCAGCAACTTTAAGCCGCGCATCGGAGATATCTGGATCCGCAACACCACCTCGACTGCTGTCCGACTGGAGTGCGCCGTCAACTTTACAAACCCGACACCCTATAGAGCGTCTGTCCCCTACGTGAATATGCATATCGCATCGAATGATAGTATCTTGGGGGAGGTCACTGTGCGAGATGTAGTGGTGGGTGAAGGCAATGTCACCGACATCACTGTCAGTGCCTCTTGGGATCCAACAGGGTTGGGCGGAGACGCGAGTCGCGTGGCTGGCCGCAAATTGATCTCAGACTACCTGTCTGGCAAGAATACCACTCTGACGATACGCTCACATCGCGGTAGCATCCCGAATTTACCAGAACTCGGCGAGGCATTATCAAGATTGAACCTCACTTTCCCCACACCGCGTCTCGACCTGCCTGATGACGGCAATAAGCACGGCAACAATTCCCTACCAGCTTTCATTCATGACGCCATATTTCACCTTTTGACTTCTTCCGCTACTTTTACTCTTGCGTCTCCCTTGCAACAAAACACTGTCCATATTGAACACATCAATGCTACAGCCTTCTACAATCACACTGAACCAGTAGCGCACATCGAGCATCACCAAGCATTCCAAGTGCCCCCAGGCTTGTCGGAGACGCCAAGGTTGGGTGTGCAGTGGTCAAGCAACAGCATAGGCTACGACCGAGTGCGCGAAGCACTCGGTGGTTCCATGCGGCTTGATGCTCTTGCTGAGGTCACTGTTCGCCTGGGAAACTGGATCGAGACTTTGCAATACGAAGGGCACGGCATTGGTGCCAAGGTGCGGTTATGATGACTGTCCTAAAATGAGGCTTCGGCAAGCCACGCATTCATTTTTTATTCCTTCTTTTTGCTAGCGAGTTATTCGCAGTTTTGGGACGGCGTTTACTTTTTAGAATTTGTTGGTCAAGAACAGAACACTTAAGGGACATTTTTACTAGACTTTGGGGCCTGTCGTCCCGCACATATCTCTTTGAATATACGATGATATATACCTGATTCTCGCATATAACAGATATTGGCGTGTCAAGGCAATGAATGATAGGAAAAATAGTAGCATTATAGTGATGGTTCTGCAAAGAGCGATAACAATGACAAGAAAAGGAGCATCCCATGTTCCAGGAGTGATGTACATATGTACAAATATATAAAAGAAGAAAGAATACAAGAGAGTGTCCAAAAAAAAAAAGAACAAGGAGACCATTTGCCGTGGAGGCAACTGACAATAATAATAAAGTAAGAGACAGAGAAAGAGAAGAAGAAAAAAGAGAGAGAGAGAACGCCTTCGCTTTGTGCCTTATCCAGAAAAAAAGAACCATAGAAGCTTTTCTTAAAACCTTTTGTCCCGATGAAATCAAAAACTGTTGCGGTTGGAAATATACATGTTGATTAAATATTTGTTGCCTCCCAAGAAGCAAAAAAGGAATGTCGTTGTTGATTTTACTGTTTTCCGCAAGAATGGTCCAGAGGGAAGATGCTAGACCACCCCGTTCGACTGCTTCTCGTCCAGAATCGCCTCGCGCCCGTCTGCCTCGTCGCCGCCCGTGGTGGGCGGCGTGGGCGGTGGTGATGCCTCCTGCTGCTGCTGCTGCTGCTGTCCTACTACTGTTAGGGAGCTCCGGCTCTGCGACGGTGGCGTGGGCCCTTGCTGCTGCGTAATGTCCTCCTCCTCAATGGTGGAAATCTTGGTGAGAACCTTTTTGAGGGCCGGACGACGGATGGGCTTGCTAAGGAACTCGTTCATGCCCGACGCCATGCACTCCTGCACGTTGCTCTCCTCGGAAAAGGCCGTGAGGGCGACAATGGGGGCGACGTAACCCATCTTGCGGATGAGGCGCGTCGACTCGAGGCCGTTGACGTTGGGCATCTGCACGTCCATGAAAATGACGTCAAACTGCTTCTGCGGCGGCGTTTGGCCCGCCATGCTCGCCTTGACCAGCTCGTACGCCTCCTGGCCGTCCTTGGCCACGGTGACGTCATACACGTCTTCGAGCTTGAGCATGCGGCTAACGACCTCAATGTTGGTGGCGTTGTCGTCGGCGACGAGCACCTTGAGCTTGCTGCTGCTGCCGGAGGGGCGGAGCGCGCTGTAGCCCTTGTCCGCATCCAGGTGCGGCGACTCGTTGGTCGTGAAGAAGGGCACGCTCAGGCCCACGAGGCGCGGCTTGTTCTCGAGGAGGTGGTGGCTGGGGTTGTTACTCGCGCTGCCACCGCTGCTGCTGTGCTTCTGGTCGCTTGAGCTGGTGCCCAAAGTGCCGTTGCCAACCGTCACGCTGGTCAGGGACGTCCGGTTCGTCTCGTCTGCTATGGAGCCTAAGCTGCCCGCGCGGGATCGTATGCTAGAGGATGCCGTGCTTGGTGTGCGGTCCTTGACGTACTCGAGCGGGATCTGCATCGTGAAGACGGAGCCCTTGTCGGGCGCGCTCTTGACGCCGATGGAGCCGCCCATGAGCTTCACAAGCTGGGCGCAGATGCTGAGCCCCAGACCGGTACCGCCGAATTTCCTATTTAGACCAGAGTCTCCTTGCACAAAAGGCTCGAAAATCTTGGTCTGCATGTGCTCGGGGATGCCGTGGCCGGAATCTTCAACCTCAAATTCAAATACAAATGATTTGTACTTGTTCGGAGGCGGCGATGCGGATCGATCTCGTAAAGCAATGTGTGTAACCGCTTTGGGTTCCATAGGGTTGATTTCGAGCGCCGTGCCATTCTTGATCGCAGCTGCTGCCGCGGAATTGTTGGAGTGAATCGAGCTCGAGTTGCCGCGATTGCGACTGCGCCAGCCTTGGGTGGCGGAAGGAGAGCGAGACAGCGAGGAGCTTCGACTCATTTCGTCGCCGCTAGTCTGTTCCACCTCTCCTAGACAGCGTATACGAAGTGCTACCTTTCCGCCTGCAGGTGTGAATTTCACGCTATTGCCCACCAAGTTGATGATGACCTGCAGAATGCGATGGTGGTCACCCATAAGATAGGCATCCTTAAGCCTTCCCATTCCAGGTGGTCCCAAAGCTGGCAACTGGCGATCGAAGCTGCTGCGCGGCATCTCTGCTGAGCCATAAACACCGAGGAACGGCAAATAGTCAACTGTTAGTTGGATCTTGTTCTCCCTCGCTTGCTTGTCAAAGATGGACTCGATTTGTGACTTGATATCGCCGAGTCGGAATTCACGTCGCTCGAGGCTAACTTGGTGGCTGATTTGATTCTTGGAAAAGCTGAGTAAATCTTCGAGAAGATGTAGGAGAAGATCGCCTAGAATTGTTAGATGTGAGATGATGAATTAAATCAAATGAAGACATACCCGATTTGTATACCGTTTTCAGGGATGATCGTATACGGTTAATATCGTCATCCTCCATGCAAACGGCACAAATTCCCATAATGCCGTTGAGTGGCGTCTTGAGCTCGTGCGAAATGTTGGCAATAAAGAGGGTCTTGCTTTCGTTGGCAGCCTCGGCGGCCTTTTTACTAATTTCCAACTCGCGCGTGCGCTCCGCGACCTTGTCATCCAGAAGCGTGTACTGCTTCAGCAGCTCGTCTGTCATGTTGTTGTATGTTTGCGTCAGTTCCGTCAGTTCATCAGTGACGAAATGTTTTCCTTCGCTGACACGCCCGGGAATTTTAAAGATTCTGCGGTGGGCATCAATCTCGGCCAAGGTCATCGCCTTCTTCTTCTTTCTGAATTTGCGTCGCAGAGGAGCCAAGAAGCGTCCGCGACGAGATGAGGTAGTACGAGTCGCGCCGGAACTTGGTCCTTCGCCGTCGCTGAGTTCGTCAAAGTCTTCCTCGTAGCCCGGCGGGCAAACCGACTTCTCCGTAGCTTCTTTGAGGCGTCGAATCGGCTTCACACTAAGGTGGGCGCATGGGAAAACAAGAAGGAGAACAAGGCCTGCAGTTCCAAATGCGCAGGCGAGGAGGATTGTGCGGAGTTTTGAAATAGGTTGGTATGCCTCTGATCTCGCCTTTTCGACCACCACAGCCCAGCTGACAAGCGATGACTGCGGGCGGGCAATGCCTACAGCAACAGGAACACCTTGTTCGTTTCGGGTTGACAAGGAAGCAGTGGCGTTGTTGAGGGCAGTGCCATTGTTGTAATAGACATTAAGAACCGCCTCGTATTGATTGAGCTCGAACTCGGTATTGTAGTTGCCAGTGTGAAAGTCTCTGTTTCCATGTCTGTCTTTTTGACCCTTTGGTGTGTTTGGGGGGAGGACAAAATGAGCCTCGACATCCGCAAGAGCAGTTTTAGACGGTGATCGCGTTCCGTTAGAAGGCGTCGTACCGACAAACTGATTGGAAGGATGTGCAGGTCCAACAATGAGCACCATGCCCGTTTTGTCAAGACCTTCTCGTGAGTTTTGGACTTCGAGGAGAGAGCTGGCGGACACGACAAGCGTCATGAAGCCGAGAATATAGCCACCGTTCTGGTTGGATCGAACAGGGATTGTCAGAGACATAAGGGCATACGTCTCGTTCACTATCAGAGGCCCGAGAAGCAAGCCTCCATTGTCACTAATCCTGACTCCAGGGAAAGCATATGCGAGGTAGGCTTCCGTGGACGGCTCTTGGGGATTGGGCTTTCCGAGTGCCGTGTAGGTAATGTTGGGATACAGCGACGGTGGGTATCCCCACTGCGTGTCACTGAGGTTGGCGCGCTGGCCGTCGGGTGCGAGGTAAGGGAGGGCAATGTTGGTCTGCTGTTGGCCTATGCCAGCGGCAGTGACATTGAGCAGACCCTTGTCCGCGGCACCGGTGATGTTTCGAGAGTAGAGCCGCGCCTGGAGCAGGCCAGACACTTGACTATTAGTCATGGCACTGGTAATGTCCCTGCGGGCGGAATCGAAGGGGTCTGTGGCATTGCTGTTGTAGAAGTCGACAAAGGCTTGTTGGAGAAGGATGCGACTGGCGACGGACTGGCAGATGATGAGGAGCAGGTTGATTTCGGAGGTGATGCGCGTGGCTTTGAGCGAGGCCGTGAGGGACAGCCCCGATGTCTCAACGCCGACGACAAAGTTGTAGACGAAATTCCAGGTGGGAATGGAGACGACAACCAAGCATACAATGACGGCGACGATGACGAGGGCTGCCAGCTGCTCTCGAATGGCGACCCTCATGGTGGGCAAACGGCAGCAAGTTGGAGAGCCAGGCCGTGCTCACAGGTACATTCTTGAGCGTCGAGGTGCGTATCTATGTCGTCGCATGTATCATTCTGGGTCGGCCGCAATCGCAAACAATGCCGTCTCGGGATGACCAGCTTCCTTTCGTGGTAGGCGACGTGCTGGACGCAATGGGTCGACGGCTGAGCCGCTGATGTGCTGACAAAGAAGCGACGAGAACTCAAGCGGCAGCGCCCCTAGGGGCCTCGATCGATGCGGTGTCGTTGATGGCGATGCAAAAGAAGCCGGGTAAAAGAAACAATTATGCCGCCCGTAGCGATCGGCGTGGGCAAGCGTTCAGGAAGCGTGTCGATCGCAGGAAATATTGTTGTTTGGCAGTCGTCGCGGGCAATGATTCCGGCGGGCCCTCAACGAGAGACGAGGCGGACAAGTGTCGTGACTGCCCAACCTAAGCTCTGACGAGAGCAAGAAATGACGGGGAAATGGAACGAGCTGATGATTCGACGAGAAAAGCAGCGATCCGACGTTGCACGGCGAGGAGTCGCACCGAGCACAGCGCGTGATGTTGCCCAGCGCAAAAAGCTGCTTGGTCGTCCCGGGATGGAATGGTTGAACCTGAAATAGGATGGGGACCCTCTGGGCAGCCAGCCAGCAGCCAGCCAGCAGCCAGCAGATATACGAGGCGCAGGGCTAGTCAGAAGCGGATGGCTCGATTTTTTTAGTGGATTCGCTGTGGACAGGTCACTGTAAACGGCCACAGAGGGCATTGGGCACCAGAGAAGCACTGAAGAGCCCCTTTGCAGCCCTGAAGATCCCCCGAACTACCATTCTTCAGGGCCCCCCTCCAGACGTTACAGTGCATCGCCCTTAATTTACAGTGGACTAAGCTTGGCCCGCTACAGTGGGTTTGGCGGGGCTTGAGCCTTCGTCTTGTGGCCCAGCCGTGCTCTGCTTATTATTAGCCTCAGCGCTGCATTCTTGCCCCTGAAGTCCAGATGAAAAGAATGTGCTAAGCCCAAGATATACTAGCTACCTTTGCTAGAGTCGCTTTGAAATGCGCATTCTCCCGTCATGGCCTTTGCTTTGTCATTGTTCGCGGCCAAGAGACTCAAGGGCAACCCTCGCCAGCCTTCCCCAGCCCCGGAGCTTGTCGTGGAAACTCTCACCATGTCTCGCCATCTCCGCTACATCGCCGCGCCTTGCACTACAGTGCTATGTCATGTATTGACTGGTTATGACGAACTAGGTGACACATTCCGTTGCCAAATCTGGTGCCATTATTCGTGGGCCAAGGCGCTGCAGCAATAGCGCCGAGCTTTCCGGCCAACCCGCTCCCAGGCTAAACGTGCATGCATATTCCCCCAAAGGGCTATATTTCACTGCCAATAAATAGACTTAGATTTGACTGCATAATCAATCTACGACAAGATGAAAATCGCCGATAGGTTGGCGAAGTGGTAAACATTAGCATTCCCTGCAGCAAGCGATGGCATGTCACCACAACATTTAGACATTGACTCTGCCCAACAATTCACTACAGCCTCGGTTGCATGATGGGCGAGACTTTGCCTGTATTCTCCTATACTAGTAAGATATATAGCCCCCTTTTGCGATACCTAAACATTTGCGCAAGGCCCGGATGCCATCGCGTTTCCAGCTGCAGGGTAGGGTCGAGGTCTGGACTGGACTTGTATATCATGGCAGAAATACTTCAAAATATGCTAAAAGTGGCAGAGGCAAAAATGCCATTAAATGTATTCAACCCGCTTAGTAGGAGTATCTGAACTGAAGACTCTCTTTGTCCATTCTGTTGCCGAGATCATTCATCAGTCGTCGCCCGGCACAAAACAAGCTATCTCACTCAGGCACTAACGACTTG
>JARDXD010001619.1:0-33938 GCA_029218145.1 Aphanocladium album
AGTTATACTATACACAGTTCGTATTCACCATTTCAATCTTGGCCTACCCTATAGGACTTGCGAGCGACTGTTAGGTGCCACCGACCTTTACAGATTTCAGCGTACACTATTCGGGCATTTCTGTAACTCGGATGCACGGACTTGGCGGGACCAGTCACTGACCGATAAATTGAAGGGTTGGCGAGGAGGCCTAGAACTGTTTGGCCTCTGAAGTCCGCCTAGACGGAAAAGGCAATAGCAGGGGGGACGGTTAAACCAGATGACCAATGACTAGCATTCTGGCATGTTATTATTGGACTTTTTTCGTAGCCCTGATTAAGCTCGAGTCAGTACTTGTACGAGAAATGGGCGACGGCAAGCTGGCGGGGGAGTAGAGCCGCTATCCAGTACATGACGACGAGCTAATCGCAGATGTAATCAACGCTGTGCATTTCTTTGCACTGTGATATCATGTTGATGATCACGAACGCAGGGAGAGTAGGAAAAGATAAGCAGATATTCAGAGCCATCAAATCGCTTTGCGGCGGAAGCGACCATTGCTTGTATCCCGTCTCTCCTTGACGGATCGGAACGGATCGGGAGGCATTGGTTGAGACTTCGCTTTTTTGCTCCGAAGCAGTAAACACCTTCATTTGTTTACTGCCACAATCACGACGTGGCGCGCTCCCTCAAATTGCAAACTTGTTTACACAGCGCAAAATTAAAGTTTGCTA
Source organism: Aphanocladium album (assembly GCA_029218145.1). Taxonomy (NCBI): domain Eukaryota; kingdom Fungi; phylum Ascomycota; class Sordariomycetes; order Hypocreales; genus Aphanocladium; species Aphanocladium album. The sequence goes on from JARDXD010001619.1 coordinate 714, forward strand.
GTGCTACCAAGATGTGGCGCTTCGCGCTGACAGTCAACGCTTATTGGCTCGATCAGTAAACAAATAGTTAGGTGCGGCCGACAGGCAGCCTCCTAGGGCAGGCACTAACAAGGGATAGACAGGACGCACGCCGGATTCGGCACGTTCAGCTAGCCTGATCGCGCACTAGTAGCGTGGTTCTGGGAATGTGGACGGAAACAAGATGATATGACAATCTTTAACGCGATGGTGGCCATGAAGATGACCTGTCGATCGCATAACGGTGCAGAATCAGGAGACATACCCAAGTTGGGATGTTATTGCGATAAGTAGGATTCCAAGCACCCTGGTGGGCATTTACGCGTAAGATGCGTGGGCTGCTACATTTGCAGTTGCAGTTGTGGCACTTGAGTGCCGCAAAGACAGTCTAATGAGGCCGAAGTATTCGTAGCGATTCCTCCTCTCACGATTTTGGTAGTTCGAAGAGGATGCTCGAAGAGGATCTATATCCTTTGCAAAGCTGCCAAAGGATGCAGGGGACTAGCGAGTCGCTCGGCCGGGAAGCTATGGTTAGCGTCGAGGGCCTTCCGTTATACGTTCGAGCAAAAGACTCGGATCTAGAACTAACGCCACAGGCCCATATCTACTGTGTTCGGACATGGTCCCCGACTGTTCTTGCATTTACACAAGGTGATGTCTGTAAGAGAAGCGACCCGGGGGCACTAAGCGAGATTGGTGCCCATACTTTGACAATCGTACCACACACATATGGTGAGATAGAGGAGCTGAACACCGACACTTAATTTACGCGAGCATTCCCCGGCGAATGCCATCCACGTGACGGCGATATTTTGTGATTGTTGTGTCTGTGCAGCATCGAAGTTTGGTGCGTATGAGTGGTAAAGTGCCTGCCCTGACTTGGCTTGATCTAGTTGCATTGGCTTGTGATCAACAAGAATTCCCTCTTACCATCTCATACCCCGCCATGTCATGCACGCCACGTGCTCACATCTCCGTGACCTCCGTGTGGAAGGTAAGTTTCTCGGTGGGGATGTGAGGTTATATCCTTCACCATATCTGTCGCAGAGTTCCGGGCCGTGAACTGCCCCCACACTGCATCCGTGTACTTAAGCGTGGCGTTAAGCTTTGCCTCTCCCACCGCTCCATGGCCGGGGACCACCCCGATTACTACGAAGTCCACAAGCCCGCATATCGCGTAGCAGTCAAGCTTTGAAGCACACTGGGCGCGGTGTTTGGTATTTCTTGAGATAAGACGAGAAATGCAGTACTAAAGGCTCCATTCAAGTTCTATTAGAAGGTAGTGAACAATGCAGCGACAGCCAACGCCAGCTGTACACAGTAAAAGGCCGTTGGCTGCGCATAGAGAGGTGCGCTGCCGGTGACTGGAACTCCATTCGAGGGGGAAGAAGTTGACGAAACCGACCCGGAGCTTGGCTTGGAGGATCCAGAACCATTTTCACTTCCACTACCATTGCCAGAGCCAAAGCCAGAGCCAAAGCCAGTGTTTTTATCACCTCCATTATCATTTTTGCTTCCGTTATTATCTCCAGTGGTGACTCCAGTCTGGCTTCCATTGTTGCCTCCTCCGTTATTGCCTCCTCCGTTATTGCCTCCTCCGTTATTGCCTCCTCCGTTATTGCCTCCACCGTTATTGCCCCCATCGGCTCCAGTCGGAACAGGGGCACCGGTACATGTAATTGTGGGAAGAACTTTCGTACTTGTCACAGTAGAGACAGTGACAATATCAGTTGCTGGGCATCCGGCCACAAGAGATAAATGTCCTGCGCCCAGGAGCAGCGAGAAAGCTGCGGTCATGACACGAATGCGCATTGTCAAAAATGAATTGCAAAAAGAATAGAAATACCAAGACGGATAATTGAGATATGTAAAATACGATGAACTACGGGGCTGTGTAAAGGCTCTTATACAAAGCGAAGAGATCGCCGTAGTATGCGCTTCGACACCATGTGGCCATGACTAGCCGAGCATATAGCGATGGCTACTGGGGCAGTATCCTTTCGGAAACTGTAAAAACCTAAATTTCCCAAGTTTTGTGTTTTGAACCTGTTGCGGATGGATACAGCTGTGGCTGTGGCCCAGAATCAGCGCTGTCGCGATGCTACTAAGTGTGAGTGGGCTGGTGAGGAAAGGAGGCAAACTCAAACGGGCACTACTAACAACATTATTTAAAAATGGCGCTTTTACGGAGCATGTTATTGAATGAGCTGATTGAATTGCTGTGCAGGCCAACGAATCGTGTTGGCGAAGCCTCGTTTGGCAACTGCTCGAATCGGTATGGTGGAAATCAGGAGGGTCTCGACTCGCTTAATTTTTCTTGCCACAACCGGATTGAGTTAAGGGTTGACGACATTAGAAAAACAAAGCCCCCAAAGCTGAATAAGAGGCGTTGATGTAGTATTTTGGGCTTGAACTCAATACAGGCCGAGCTTCTTGCGATTCAGATAGGCTCAGCCAGACGGAGGTTCAATGTTGTGGTTCGTCTTCCGACAATTATAAACCGTGGCAATAGCCTATCAATACTTACATCCAACTTCACAACATTGTACAGAGAATGACATAATTGAGAGTACAAGCCTATTTTCCATTGCTTAGTCTTCAAAACACCCGCCAACATGGTCCCAAAGGCATTGGGCCTCACTCTGCTCTCGGCGCTTCAGAAGCGACAGGATGCACAGTGCAAAGATTATTGCCCGTTCGGCACAATGACCGTGGAAGTTGCGCCAACCAAAGTCGTGGTACAGCAGCCTATCCATGTCACTGGCTACTTTCCAAGCAACGGCCCTGTGAGCCTCGGTGCTAACCTTCTTGCCACCATCACGGGAGCGCCTGGTCGGATTGACACTATCCTCACTTTCAGTAACTTTGAAACACAGAGCAATACTATGTAAGTTACGCTAAGCCCAAACCCAATACATGAAAAATCATTTAGCTGATCATGTATGTAATCTATCAGTACTATCTGTCCTTCGAACCAGCCAACCAGCGGAGGTGGCTCGAGCCAGCCAGCCAGCCAGTCCTCAGGCAACGGCAGCGCGACCTCACAGCCAACCTCTCAACCCACTAGTACGGGCCCACACACAAGAATCAATACTGGTTCCAGTACTAGAGCTGATAGCACGGCTGCATCAAGTTCTTCGGACATTGGTACGACCAGTGCTACAGAAAGCAACAGCTCCCAGTCTACCAGCGGCAGCAGCTCCCAGTCCACCAGTAGCAACAGAGATACGGGCACGAGTGGCACCGCCTCGTCAACTTCTACTGATAGTAATAGTGGCACCACGCAAGCCTCCAGCGTTACTGATTCTATTGGCACATCTGCACATCGACCGACTGGCACCACGGAGACAAATACTGGAACAAGCGATTCTTCAAGCTTGTCTAGAAACACAACAAGTGGTTCAGGTTCCACAAGCACCAGCAACGGTAGCGCTACATCAACAACCACCAATAGCCGAACCTCTAGTATAACCAACACTGGCACATATAGTACTAGCCCTACAACCAGTAGATCCGCTGGCGCTACTAGTACTACCAGTAGAGACCAGAGTTCCAGCATTACCAGCAGTGGCACTGGTACTACCGGAACCGGCAGCAGGACAACGACCAGCTCGACTACGATTTCAAGTTGTGTGCCGTCACAGTCACCAGTCTGTGCTTCGACCTTACCACAAGCATGCAACAACTTAAACAGTGTCAATGGTCTTGCGCTTGTTCCATTGGTACCTCTTTGCACCGCAGCTCTTGGTGCCTTTGATGGTGGAAAGATGGGAGCATGCCTGAATGCAACCATCGGCATCAACACCAACGGAGCGAGTCTCGTGGCTTGCCTGCAAGCATCGATCTCAGATATATGTATATCTGACCTACCCAGTGTTTGTCTTGCAATTGGAACCAGCCCTATAACACAAGTGCCTCATAACATAGTCTCCTGCACAGCGGCGCTCGGTCCCTTTGCCGTTGAAACAGCCCTGACCTGCCTGCAACAAACTCCCCAAGATCCGGTCAGCATTTTGACATGTCTGAGAAAAGCAATTGGCATTCAGGATCTTTCTAAGGTTTGCACCACGAGTGCAGGCTCTACCACAAATCCTACCACTGTCTCAACTGGTAGTTCAAGCAGCATTACTACTGGCCTTTCCACTGGCAACCCGACAAGTATACCTACAAGTACCCCCACTAGTATTCCATCTAGCACCCCTACAACCTTGCCAACCAGTGTCACTACGACTTTGCCAACCAGCATCCCCACGAGCATCCCCACGAGCAGACCAACTAGTACCACAGCCAGTACCTGTGTATCAACTCCGCCGAAACCTGTATGTGCTACGAGTCTCCCGCAGTCATGCACAGCGTTGAGCACGGCCAACGGATTGGCTCTGGTGCCTCTCGTTCCCTTGTGCACGGCTTCACTTGCTGTAGTTGGAACAGCCGATACTGCAGCCTGTCTTGCTGTCTCCATTGGAGTTGGAACTGCTGGATCTTCCATCGTCGCTTGTCTCCAAAAGGCCGTGTCAGGGATCTGCATCACCAGCCTACCTCGAGCTTGTCTGAACATTCCCACAAGCTCCGTTGCAAATTTGCCCGGACAAGTTGCATCGTGCACAACGGCCCTCGGCCCATTCGCCGTCGGCACCGCAGCACAGTGCCTCCAGAAGGCCGTCTCCGATCCATTGAATGTTTTATCCTGCCTTCAAACTGCCATTAGCCTAGGAGATCTGAATGGAGGATGCTCGACAAGCCAGTTCAGTACCAGCACCAGCGCCAGCAGCTCTCCCAGCAGCGGCGCCAGTAGTTCTGCAGCTACCACCGCGCCACCTAGCTCTGTCACCAGCACACCGACAACACGTTCTGGCACTACGGCTTCTACAACTTCACGCAGGTCGGTAGTCACGACACCATCAATTAGCTCTACTGCTACGTCGACAACAAAGGTCACTTCCAGCTGTGTGCCTACAACTACTGGTCCAGCGCCATCTGCTTGTGTGATGGCTCTGCCTGGAGCCTGTTCTAGCCTGGGCAGCAAGAATGGATTGGCACTCGTCCCTGCTGTAGCAGGTTGTGTAACCGCTCTTGGGCCCTTTGCAGTTGGTAACACCCTGACGTGCTTGTCCACATCTGCCATCGGTCTCAACAGGCAAGGCTCAACCATCGTGTCTTGCTTGCTCAATTCCATAAAGTCTCAGTGTATCTCAACGCTGCCAAGCCAGTGCACCAAGCTGGCGACAGAGACTGGACTCTCCCTTATTCCTGATGTGGTACTCTGCGTGACAGCTCTTGGACCATTTGCTGTTGGATCAGCACTGACTTGCCTTTCAACATCTCAAATTACAGATTCTACGAGTGGAGTCGGTATTGTGACCTGCCTAGAAAGTGCTTTGGGCCTTCGGACACTCACTCCAACCAGCAGCGGAGGCAATGGAGGCTGCGCCCCAGCCACCCCGGCGTCCTGTGCTGTCTCACTGACTACGTCATGCTCATCTCTGAGAGCAGTGAACGGCCTCCAATTGTTGGTTAATATCCCACTCTGCCTCACATCCCTCGGCGTGTATGGTGTTGGTAACGCCGCTCAGTGTCTCGCCACCAGTGCCATTTCAGCCAGCACTGTCGGCACGACGATCGTCACTTGCCTCACAACCGCTCTTTCAGCACAATGTCCAAAGTCTCTCCCTTCTGCTTGTACGAATCTTCAGAATGACCCGCTAGCCAATCTTGTTGTTGATATTCCGCTCTGCACAGCAGCATTGGGTCCATATGCGGCGGGTGATGCTCTGAAGTGTCTGTCCACCAGCACGGGCACTGGAGCGGACATTGTCAATTGCCTAAATAATGCCTTGGGAGTTATTGTATAATTGATCTTAGTTATTTGACAGTTAATATTCTGATTAGTTTTAACGAAATGGTTCAACTTCGCCGCGCTCTGCTCCATTGTCCTAGTACTTACCCGCTTAGCACAGCCTACATTATTCTGTAGTAACTAGTGCACCAATAATAGAGCGCTCGGAGCTACTTTGAATCCGGGATGCTGCGTCAATATTCTCTGCGATACATTACTCGGTACCTACAGATGACTTGCGCTCAATCCCGTGTAAGCAACTCAGCCCACATTTTGCCTGCAAGGGTAGCAACTACCCATACCCCGAGAGCAGCTCCACGCAGCATAAACATTGCTTGAAAGTGCACAAGTCAAGAAATGCGCTTTCTGATTGCACCTGCCTCAAGCTGTCACTTTGCCCCCACCAAACGATGCCTGTTGCTTTAGTGCTGACGCTTGTGGTTGTCGGGAGCTAATCCTTTGTCTGGTATCGCCGAGCGCGGGCATGCAACGTATAATTGAACTGAGTGGCGGACTAGAAAAATCCTTCGACCCCGAGATGCAACTCTAGAAATTTCTCTCCTATTGAATAAATTTTCCCGGTAGAATCTCTTGGCCAGCTACTGCGCAGAAAACTAAGAGAATATGATTTTCCCAGTGAAATCAACCCCGGTTGCTTTGTCCTTGTTTGCTGGCCTTCAATGGCTGCTCTGGTGTTCAGTTCTTGCTGCACCTCGACCATACATTTGGCCAAATCCTGATATCGATCTGCTTGAACATATGCTTTATGAGCACAGCGGCTATCATGTGAACTCGCCGGCCTCCTTTGTTGTTCCATGCGGTACTGTTTCGTTTGGAACTGGAAGGAATGGCCCAGCTGAATGGATAAGGACTGCCTACCACGACATGGCCAATGCTGATGTTGTGGCAGGCACAGGTGGAGTCGACGCCTCAATTGGATTTGAGCTTGACAGAGACGAGAACCCTGGCAAAGGATTCAATGAGACTATATTCAATCTGCGAGATTTCATGACAGCGAGAACCTCGATGTCGGATTTAATTGCCATGGGCGCTTTATTTGCTGCGGGCGGGTGCTCGGGCGGCAAAGTCTTGCTTCCATTTCGGGGTGGGCGAATCGACGCTTCTGGACCAGGCCCAAAGGGTGTTCCTCGCCCGGAAGAAACATTGGAGAGCCATGAAGCTGCCTTTGTGCGCCAAGGATTTAACCAAGAAGAGATGATTGGCCTTGTGGCTTGTGGCCACACCCTTGGCGGTGTCCACGGTGTCGACTTCCCAGAAATTGTCGACGTTGTTAATGATACAGTAAGTAGTAATACAACTTTCTGATCGTGCAGTGCCCTGTCTTACAGAAAGGCTAGACTACCGACGACAATACACAGACATTTGACCTTACAAACGAGGGCGAATCTGCCTTTGATAACCAAGTGTGAGTTGCCTTCTATAGTAGGGTTAGCTGACGATTTGCTCACAAGAAAAAGAGCAAGCGACTTTGTCTCAAAAATAGGCAACAACCCTCTTGCATTTGGCCACAATGTGACGACAAGGTCGGATGGCCGCATTTTCAATGCAGATGGCGGTAAATTTATCCAGGCGATGGCTCAGTCGAACGACTTCTTCTTGAGTAAATGTCAAATCCTTCTCGAGAAGATGATTAATACGGTCCCCAAGGGAGTTACTCTCGGTGAGCCAATTGAAATTATCACGGTGAAGCCGTCCAATTTGTACGCTACTGTGGGCAGCAGCCCCGGGAAGATGACCGTGAGCGGTCTCGTTCGAGTACGTATAGAGATATTGACTCATTCAATTCGAAAGTACGACCATAACTAACATGATGCAAGCTTGTCTCGCGCGAAAACTCGTGGGATGCCGATCCTGGTCGGCGCGTAAAAATACATATTCGACCCCGATCCGGGAAGGCATGCTCCAGTGCAACACCTTGCACTGTGGTTGAGGCGACCGAGTTCTCTTGGTCTCGGAGTTTGTATCACCAAGGCGGGTTTCCTTATTTCAAGAAATATCAGTTCAAACACGAATTATCCACCAGTCAGGGCATCGCCGCATTCGATATTGAGGTACTAGATACAGCGAAAGATGGCTCTATCAACAGCACGCTGCACACGAATGGCGGCAAAGGATTTCCTTTCGATGACACAATTCTCACACAGCCCGAATTGACCTGCAATGGCCAGAAGTCTTCTGGGCTGTTCAACTTGACTGTTGCAGTAAGTTTTTAGATCAAGTGAAGCCAAGGGCTGAGTTAAAGCTGATCCATCTCTTTTGTAGGTTCGAAATGATGCAGGTCTACGGAAGGTCAAGGCCAAATTTCAGCTACCACAACCTCTCGATGCCCTAATTCCTAAAATTTCAACGGAATCCGCAGAGCTGGTGAAGATTGAGCAGGCCAGTGACACAGGCTACACCCTTTTTCATGCACAGCACCGACTACCAGTGGGTACGTACACGTTGACTTACGATTTGCTGGCCTCCAACGCAACGACAAGGGTTCAGAGACTATTTAATGAGGTTCCTGAAATAAAGCCATGCCCACACAGCGATTAATGGGCCGAGATGGGAGAGACGCTTTGTGAGGGATGTATCACGACCCTTTCGAATTGGATACTTTGCAACGACAGTTACCAAAAACGAACATTTTCATGAAAACTGAGGCAAAATATTAGCTATCATGGTTGTATAGTTTGCAAAAGCGGACTTTGAATGCTGCTGGTCAATCATGACTACGAAAACTGCCCTGTATCGCGCCTTTTCATAGCTCACAAGACAAGTGATCGTGCTGAATCACTGCTGGAACAGTATAATGACAGCCGCGAAAGATGGTAACTACTTTGGTGTTATTGATTCCATTTCAACTCATTTTGGCAGTGTTTTTCTCTATCATTGCAATTAAATATACTCGGCAATCTCGTCACAACTACGAGCCGCAGCGAAAGGGACATCTCTTTCCCAGGCGAAGCGGGAACGTAAAGCGGAGTCTACAAATTCAGCCTCTACCGAACATCGGCAACTCTAGGCCGTCTCGCATCTTCTGCTCTCGTTTCTTTTTGCGGCAGATGTAAGGGGTAAAGGGCCTGCCCCCCCCTTCTTCGACGACTCGGTACCTTGCAGCAGTTTCACACAGTGGCGAAGTTGGCTACGTATACACAGCGTGAAGGCTTGTTGTCTCTTCGAGCGAAGGGAGCGCACCTACCCGGTGGCGACTATGCGTGGATTTTTTTTGTTTCTTTTTTCCTGTCTTTTTTGCTTTTCCTTTCTCTCGGCTCCCAGCTTCCTGATTATTGATCTGCAAAGTGCATTGGTAGTAGCGACACCTACCCACGCAGCTGGGGAGGGGAGGCCGGGAGTCGCGCCGTCAGGTACAAGGAAGCAGATGCATGACGAAGAGGCTGGCTTTGCAACATCAATGGGGAATAAATGAAAAGCTGCAAAGTGGAAATACAGGCACTTCGGGTGGGCTCCACGCCGGCCGAGCGTCACACATTCTTCCTGCACTCGTTATTCGTTTGGCATAAATGACTTTATCTTAGCCCTGCACACGCAGCTGATATATGACAAGACGGCTGCAGGAGCACACAGTGCACTGTACACTGTGTGGGAAGTGGAGTGTGCTTAAGAAGACAAGAAAAAAGAAAATATATTAGCTCCAGTAACCAGCTGGGTGGAATGGTGGTTGGGAGCACGGCAGTCTGTGTGTCCTTGACCTGGTTTTCCCCACAAAGAAGATCTGACACAACGGTAGCCTGGATTGGCTAATAGTTGTGGGCGATGGTTGCCTCTATCGCGAAAATAGTAGAGAAATTGCGATACTCTTCGATTATGTTTACAGAAGAGGAAAATATTAACGATTATGATGTACTTCAGGTGACTTTGGCATCGTCAGGAGAGGCTTCTCCATCTTAACATACCTCCTCAACAGCCCTCTGTCGAACAGCTTCAGGGCTTACACCCAGGTATGTATCACTGCGAAGCGAGGACTGCTTGGCTGAAAAGGTTTCCGATCGCATAATGCAATCCAAAGGCCGTGTAAAACATGCATAGCTGTGCTACTTTCATTCTGGGGCGCACTTGTCTTTTTTCTTTTCGTTCTGCTTAGTGGACAAAAAAAAACAATGCGTAGCAGTATGTGAGGGTAAGTGCGACTTGTCGTAGCCAGCAAACCAGGGCTGTTCCAGGTGGCTGGGCATTTGCATCATGATTCCTTTTTATGGTGCAGGCTACTGCAAGCTGATTCCCAGGTCAAAGGAGGGTTGAGAATAATTTAGGTTAGGAAAAAAACACATCCAACCAAAAGCAAACAGAGAGAAAAAAGCAATTCACGACCATTTTCGTCGTGTGGTGCTGCAGATGGGAAGTGGTACTTCTGGGCATGGTAGCTCAAGTACTGGGAGCTACAGCCGGAGGTATCAGCGCGGGAAGGGTGAGCCAAGGGTTTAGTCTTCTCAAACAACTTATTCCGCAATCAATCGTGAGGATATTGGTAAATGTCCTCGTCTCCATGCTCCGCCGCATATACTACTTCATTCTACTCACCGCAGCAGCAGATCACGTTGCAGATGCGGCCCTGGCTGATTGACAGGCTACGTATGGCTTCCGCACGCCCTTTTTACTGGCGCAGATTGGCTGCTCGCACGATAATTACTCATACATAAATAAATTTATATTTAATTTATACGATTTCTTCGGATGTAGCGCCCGGCCAGGGGAGTCTCCAACTTCTGCCCCCTCGGTGGGCGCGGGCGTGTCCGCACGCCTGCCACATTGCTGCAAGCTTCACTGTTTGTGGTCAATGCATTAATATCTCGGTGGGGGGCGGCTAGGATTGATATTGCCCGGTAGCAATCAAGACGAAAGTAGAAAATGAGGCTGGTTGGAGGGGCTTTGTGACGAGGGAAGGGCCTCCCACATGCCTAGGAAAGTGGCGCATGCAGGAGCAATACCCCGTCCCATGGCACGCATTCTGAACCGGATATCTGGGCCTTGGCTCCGGCTGCCTCTGCATTGAGAGAATATATGACCAAAAACGACTAGACCGAGTAACTCGGTGGCAAGTGAACCAGGCCATTGAGCCGTAAGAAATACATTGGCGTACTACGCAACTATGCCGACAGGGAGGGCAGAAAAATACGTTGCTTGCGCGTTCATTAGAATGCTCACCCTCAACGGCACGGGAATTAAGTACGGCGAGTATCGACAGCGAGCCTCTGAGAAGGCTTGCATATGACTATAGTGATCGCGCATGGAGTTGCAATAGTAAAGCAGAACGGCTGGTAGTAGAAGTGCACAACTGGACCACTGCGAGTGGTAGCAATGGTAGTTCAGGTAGCATGGCGCGAGAATCTGGAGATGGATATAATCCCGTGCACCTAGGCCCAGTTCAAACCACTCTGCTTAGTATCTCAAAGAGCTCAGCACACATATATTTATACATACACCTGTGTGTTTTTTTAAGAGAAAAGAAAGGGTCGCTGCAAAAGGAACTATGTATTTGTTTCGCGCCTTGCAGCTGACTGAGGCCTAGTTCAACTTGCGCAGTTAGTAGCGCCCGCGACCAGTTTCCCGTGCCGGAGGCTTTGGGACCAGTTACATAAAGTACACAGAAGAGGGGCACAATGGTGCCGAAAAAGAAAAACTACTGCGTCCCCGTCTTCCAATTTGACACAATGTGATACAAGTCAGTTCCTACTTACTTTCTTTTCTGTAGAGAAACTGCCCATTGTGCTCCCCGCCTGCCCCTCTTTCTAGCTGCTTCGCTGGCCCGCAAACTGCTCTGCCCAGAGGAAGTGTGCTTTCTGTATACCAAGGCCGCGGAGAAGTTTTCTGACTCTTTTCTCACGTGTCCCATTTTCTTGTACGATGACCAGATTCGTACATCAATACTTTTCATCAGAGGCAGGACGCGCATAATTCGGTATCTTCATGTTATCCGGTAGAAAGTCTGGGACCCCTAAAAAAGCAACCCCCCCAGCTGGCTTCAGGTCTTCACACTTGTCGGAAGACCTTGAATCTCAAGGCTTCAAGCGGCCCGATTCATGCAGCTAAGCTAGATTATTCTAACATCACGTATGATAGATTACATTTCCCAAGTTGTAATTATCCGTAGCCTTTTGTCCAACTAGCTTCTTCCCGATATGCTGGTCCCTTAGTCGTGCATAGTGCATGAATCGCTACGACGAGGCTCAAAACTGCGGAGAAGAAGAAGGAAACTTACTACCAGACTGAGAATAGCAAGAAAAACTGTCTCTAGCTAGCACAGAACTAGCGTTTTCTAGTTGTAGCTCACCAACTAAGCACCAGCAGCGTGAGGGGGGGGCTGGCCGGCTCAATTATCTAGCAATTTGGCCCCGGCTTCCCACAGTCTATCAGGCTGACAGGTGTACAAATAGGATTTGCGAATCTCTCTTTATATTTTAAACATACCAAAGCCCTTTTTTTCTTCTGTCGTTCCTCTTACGAGAGGCAATCAAGCCATACACTTCCCGATATAGGATGGCAGGCTCAGACGCGCTACTTGATCCTGTGATCAGTCAGTTGTTACTCTTGCGCAAACGTCTAAGCATTTTAGAAATTTCTTAAGTATCTCTCGAATAGTCTGATCGCCGAAAAAACACAGCTTGGTGCCACTTTCCTGGGTTAGGAAGGCTGGTTTGCCTGGCGGATGAGAGACAGAAAACATTCCCACTTGTAGTTTCAGTATAGCGACTCAACTATCGGTTTCTAGACTGCGGTTATAAACATTAGAGTTTGAGTCCTCAGTACAATTCATTGAAGTATCTGCGAGAGTTCAATACATAATAGGCTACGTGTAACTTCTAGTTACAAGCGTTGCTAGTCAATGCTACGGCAGCTGCGACCGTTTAGGTACCTTCCTAGGCGTTAGAGTCAGCTCTAGGTTTTCGGAGAGTGACTAAATCACTGAATAAAAATAGATTGCTCAGTAAATAACTGTTCAACATAGTATAGTTGCAGTGCCGCCTCTAAAACGACGAAGTTGCAAACCGAGCGTCTACTTTTGGTCTCATACATGGCCACCAGTCCAACCTTGAGAGATAACGCCGGCAAAGGGCTGTCTTGTTCCAGCTCAGGCTGTACCTAGTCATCCACGACGTTTTTTTCATGACAATGAACGAATTGCTTGCCTTCTTCCATTCATTCGCTCTTCATAGTCACTCAGCCATGCGCCGGCGTAATTGGATGTGAGATACGATGTAATTGTTGTTGCTGTAGCGTCGCACCCGCCAGCCATTGGAGGACAAAACAGTGTACCTTAAGCCGTAAGAAAGTGATCAAACATGGGTTCGTCTCATTCTCGTCGAAATCATTCGGGAACAAATCCGGACCCTGATTTAGAAATCCCGTTCTTTTATCACCTGGGTGGCGCTTTCGAGCGAGCTGGCCTAATTGACCGGCGCAGCGCCAATTTCTGCTGTGCATAAACTCAGACTGCGGAGCTAATAGTACCGTAAGTTATTGAAGGTCATTTCTATTTAAGAAACAGTGTATTCTAAGGTAGATTGAGTCTATTTGGCTTGCCAGTTAGGCTAGGGACTGAACTTGGAGTTTGGATAGGTCGCGCATTATTATCTTTTCGGGGAAAAGACGGTAATCTGATACTTTCTATATATAAGTTTTGTCGGTCTTTTTCTTGTATTTTTATTACTTGTCCAGTTCTTTCAGGCCACGGCTATGGCATCCACGCAACTGTCAAGCAGAAGGGATTTGTTTCACTTGACACTTCGTAGCGGTGAATACACACACCGCTGCTGCTGGAATGTATAGACTAAACGGGCAATGGAAGCAGAATCACTGGTCTATTTGATTATGTTATTAAGGAAATGAATCAAAATATAAAGTTGTACCTGTGAATTCACATTCGATTTCTTCGTCACGGAGCTAAGAGCCTACCCTATAGCTATTGGCGGATAGAGACGGCAGCCGCTGTTTGAGAGCGACGAAACTGCGAAAATTATACGCATTATCCAGGCAACGTAGACTTGAGACAGTGAAAGGGCTTTATTATGGGGATTGAAGGCTGTTCTCTATTAACCCTCACTTCTCAAAGCACGGCCATACGGAAATCCTGGAAAGGAAAGAGCAGGAGCCGACGGAAATATATTGGCCAGAGCAAATTTTCGACTCCACAATCTGAAAATTCTTTTTTTTTTAGGAATGGAATAGTTGTGTGCTTCGACACTGTTCGTGAAAATTTGCCGCGTGCGATACAGCAAGATCCGACTTCAATGGCGAGTACGCGTTACCTCGAATTGGGGATGCACTGTGGCGCAATAATGTGACCGGATGGCAGGGTTCTGCTGCCCCGATGTGTTGCCACAGGCCAGCTGGGGAATCACTGCTGTTGCCTCCGGGTGACCTCCCCGGTGACTTGGATGACGCCCGGAGCCTGCTGAAGTCACACCCTGTCGGCGGAGAGGTGGAAACCCATTACTGGTGAAAGACATTTGACGACTTTGAAATCTGAAGAGTAACAGTGTCTGGTTAGCGTGCGCATTTCTTTCATCGTGCCAATGGATAAAATTTTGTCCAGGCATCACGTCGATGACGGGACCAACAATACACTCGATGCCACCTTGATGGCTGTCACTTTGAAGCAGCAAAATTGGTGTGTCAGATACCCAGTTGATGCTCCAATCCTGTGGAGGACTACAATCCACTTTGAATTGTGATTGTTGGACTGGCCTAGGCCCAGCCAACGGCGGAGATTGCCGAGGACCATGTTGTATCAGGTGAGACCCTCCCACAAGCCTCATGCAAAATTGCTCCGGATACGAATCATCAGGCTTTCGTCGCTGATGCGAGCGCGAACTTCTGTTGTGGTCTGCTGGAAAAGTCTGCAAATGTATGTGTACCGAAGATTTTCTCCAATTCTACGTTATCATCACCGCCAGTCTGGCCATACTTCGTCATCATCTTACACCACTGACTGAGGAGGAAGGTACATGTGAAAAGGTGGGACACGGCTCAGGATATCCAGGCCGAAGACTGGGGATCGCTGTAAGACGAAAAAGAAATTCTAGTAAATTTTAGAAATTTTCGGGAGAAAAAAAAATCTCCTGCGTCTTAGAGCCAAGTTGCGGCGAGTTCCGGCCCCAAAAAAAACCAGGATCGCAGAAGCCAATGCTGCGTCCTTGTGGACCAATGACGCGAGCCCGTATCTACGCAAACATGCCTGGTACGTACCTGATTCAGTGAGGTTTACAGATAGCGTAAATCTGCGATGGGCCTTGTCGGAACTGGTTAATCTGCTGAGTGCCCATAAATTGGAGTCAGTTCCGATTTCTCTTGGCCAGTGATCGACACACCAACCCCCTTGGTAGGAGATGGCGATGAATCTCCTACAGTCCGAGTCAGAAATCATACGGAAAGAACAGGGCACTAAATTTGATTTGGGGTGCATAGAATTGAAAACAGAGGATACATTATCCCATGCCGATTGCATACTGGATCTGTAATGACGTGTGAAGAGAGCTTGAGTCTGAAGCCATGTTGCTAGCCTTAGCCCAACATCATTTGCACATGTGATAATTCATTGCCCTCGAAATCATGATTCGGTGATAAAAAGGCTAGTCAAAATCAGTTAGTATCCTTTGAAAAGTACCCGAAGCACTTTCCCAGAATAGGAAAGCTGGTCGCGCCATCAAAGATCCCTGATCCCTCCCGCTGCGGTCGGCGTCAAGCAATCCGAGACAGATCAGAGCTTTTTTTTTTTGAGCGCACCAAGGCAAGAAAGACAGAATTGGTTTCGAGTTTCTACTAGAATCAGGCAGACTAGCGTATTGAATTCTCGCTTGGCGCCCGTGAGGCGCAAGTATGCTCTATATCGTCCTCGGATTTGTCAGCTGCAGTCAAGGAGCCAGCTGGAAATTGGATGGCAGAGGAGTAAATAAAACTCAGGAAGCTTTTAAGACTCAGAACGGGCTAGTCATTCCTTAATCTGATATTTCCAGCCCAGGTTGTACTTGCAGGTATGCCAGGAGTACTGTCCTGATCTGCCCCAGTAGACGGCTGTAGTCACATGCACTCAAGGGCTGATGCGTCTGCGACAAGTAAGCTTGCTCCTCTTCGTAACCATTTTGCGGCATGGTTTTGGCTTCTAAGGAAAAATAAGAATCCTACAGCGGAGGACCGGCAACAATATCAAACGACTCGTGAGGCAATACCGAGGCAAATTTCGATGCAGACGGTAGTCGGGAGAGGGGAAGTGAGACCATGTCCACAGTGCGTGGCGCTAGTGCGCCTTGAGAGCGAAGTCAACAACCCATCTGTAACGGTTTCCGAGCTGTCAGGCTAATTAAAAGGGGCATTCCGCGACGACAGTTACCGCGCTGGGAAATATTTCATAGCCAAAAGAGCTAGCGAAGGCCGGCAGTTACTTGTAGCTGACCCGCCATGGACATGGGCTTGACTCGTGTGTGTGAGACCAGGGCGTAGGCAGCCTAATACAGACTATTTTCCAGTCGGGATCCTTAAAATGGTCTCACACGTGCAAAGAGGTGTGAACGCAGTTCTAGCTGTTGCTGTTACCTTTCATTCTGCGAGGCTGTCTACGGCTTTGGAAGAAGAGGACGCGGGAAGAAAAATTAAGCGCAATTGAAAGGCGTCTAACGTCTGCCGATTGGCGCTCATAGCCCTCAATACCGTTGTTATAATGGATGGTATAACGCAGGTCATATACATGCACAACTGCAACCTATCGGGCCACTGTAACCATGCAAGGCACCACCTAAACTCGGCAGAGGGTGGTGTTGATAGTTAGTGTCTACCTCCTGCCCAGAAAAAGTGGAAGGCTGATAATGCATACAGGGAGGTAAATAGTGCAGCTGAGGAGAAGAAGCAGTACGGTGTACTTGTCCGCACCAGTCCTTAATAGGTGACAATATGATTTGCTTTCGACATCCTCGATGGATCGCAGGATCCGATGGGGCAGGGCATTCTACCCTACCGATAATCGCGCTAACAGGGAGAACTCAACAGCCCTCGTTGACATTGTGAGGACCATTCAGACTCGGACGCTGCTATCTACATCAACACTAGCGTGTTAAACCCAGAATCTAAATCACATTCAATCTTTTAAATCGCCACTGATAATGTACTTGGAGCAGTATTCCTGGAAAGCGAACTCCAATAACGGCTATCTAGTCTCAACTTCAGCCCCGAGCATCAAATGTTCTTGTTGTACATGCAACTCAGGCGGCATGCAAGAAGCACAAAGTATTCGACGTGCCGTTCTTTTGTTTCACTTGAAAAGTACAAGTAATGGTACTTGTTCATTAATCTCTGAATGTACCTTTTCTGAATCTCAACAGCCAGGATATCCTCACACCTCCCCGTCTACCATCGCCAAAACAAAGAGTCATGGAAATAGCCACAACGCTAATCGCGCTATGTTCAAAGTTGGAAGTTCCGCCGAGCTGATTCATTCTACCTCGTGGCATGCAGACCGTTAAATGGCACTTGCGCCGCTCCCACGCAAGGTGATGCAGTGAACATGTGCCTTCCAGAGACCCTAGACCCTGACCGCCATGCGGTAACCCAGCCCAGGCCCAACTTCCATGTTACAGAAATACACACAGACTATGGCTAGCCCTGTCAATCCCACCAGAGAACGGGTTGTCATTGAAACATACACGTGGCTGCCATCCATCGGCGAGCATTGTTTCAAGCATCGGAGGGCACCGCGAATCCAGCCTAGCCCACAAGCCTCCTGTAGTCAACGACAGGTTATGTCGCGCTATTTTGCCTAAAGAGCTCGTCGTTTCAAAACATGGAATATTAATTCGCTCTTTTTAGTCATGCCCTGCTGACCTGTCAAGATCTACACCATACTTCCCCGCAAGGCACGGATCACGATCAGGCTCTTGCTGCGCGGCGACATTATCGCAGGCGGCAGGAAGTTAGGAACCACGAAGCTCGGGCCAAGCCGCAGTATCCCACGTAGAGGTACTGGAGCTCTATGGCTTGTGCACTGTAGTCATTTTCCACCACCGCTCTTTATCACTATCGCCGGAGTATGCCACCCCGACATGCTGCTTCTCGGTAGCACACGGCCACTCCACCCCGATTTAAACGACAACCCTCCCTTGTAGAACAAGCCAGCTTCGCAGTAGTTTTGCCGTTTGAGAAGAGTTCGGTGGACAAATAATGCCCCCGAGTAATTCAAAAACAGGAGATCGAAGCTTATAACCAGATCTGTCGATATCCGCACTATTTCGTGTCACGGAACGCCGTTTCTTGTTATTCCGCTGCGGTGAATTCTAGAAAAGTTAATGCTCTGCCGAAGCACTTCATTTACTTGCTCCGCAAAACTTCATCTTGACAGCATATTTAGTGACATAAAGCGCAGGGCGACCCTAGAACAACAGCGGGCACTGTAGCCGGCGAAAAGGGTAGAATCAAGACACTTGGCGGCATCACATCGCCTCTCTGCCACAACGGGCCACAGTCCAAACCGGGAAGCCAGGGAATGCACGTGAGGATTCGATACTACACGGCTGCATGACTAGCTTGTTATTCAGGAAAATACATAGTCGATCGTTGCCATCCTCTGCGTAGATGTCTTCTAGCTGCCACTCGGCGCCTTCTAACATCATTTCCCAGCAACGCCACACCGCATGACAGAGGAACAAAAGTGATACATGTGCATCCGTCTAGGGCATGACCAGGCCCCTGGTTCGAGTCCCATCGTGCTAATCAAGCGAGCTAGCAACTGGGCTGTTTGAAGCCTGCCAGGTAGGAGCCATGGCTTGCACTAAGAAGCCACTAGCCTAGCATTCCTCCCCGCAGTTGCTCTGGCTGGCAATACGACGTAAGGCGATGTTTATGGCGGAGTTCAGTTAGTACGTTCATGCAAGGCATACGCAGTAAGGAAGCACTGTTCGGAATTTGGTCCGTGGAAAGGCAGTTTGAAGAGGCTGGAGCAGCACTCCTCCGTGAGTCGTAGGCCTGCCGCACTCATATATGGCGTTATCGCGAAGCCACAGTGGATTGTGCGCCGCCTCCGCCCAGCAACCAAGGCTTTGGCTGTGCTAGTGACCAGCTACACCGACAGGCCCCTGTACGCTGTATCAAATATGCCCACACCAGGTGCCAGGTTGAAGGGCCGGTGTTTCTCGGTATCAAGGATTTGGTATTAAAGAAATGACGGCCACAGGACTGCACAGGACAAAGGAAATCGAGTGAATATTGCAAAAAATCTAGGCGCATTACTGTTGTTGTATTCCTAGTTCCTCACTCCTATTCCCCTTGGCGCAGAACTACATATTTAAACCAGATCTACGCGTAGGATAGCTCAGCCGTCCGTCCAATATTCTTCTACTATATTCAAACTGATGAATCGATAGTTGTAAGTCTGCTATTTTCGGCGGCTCTTTTCTAGCAAAAAATGGCACAATGGCGCGTTTACACTCGAAGGCGGCGACCCAGGAGTAAAGCCCTGGAAAGAGCTGGCAGCTACACCCAGGTCTCGGCGTCGGCAGCCGAGCCACGCCGTTGACTCCCACTACTGCAAGCCATGAAACATGGAGCGCCGGAGAGGTACATGATGTTCTCTTTCCAGAAGCTTCAAAATCATTACTCGACTGAATCTTCGCTGCACGTAATGAGGTGGCTAGTGTACCCATAATCAATTCGCAACTCATACGAGATGAGGTGCAATGTGGGCCAATGCAGAGCTCCCACTGCCCTGCTGAGCGCGGCTAAGCTACTGATTGACATATCAATGCCACGTTCGTGTTCGCATCATGCAGGAACCTGACTCTTTCACAATACTGCAATTCGAAGTTTTCTGCAAAACAAGGCTCGTCTTAATAAGCCAGGGCAGGGTTGGCAGCTCGCTAAGAGTTGGGGTGCTGAGTCGGTATTCAAGCCATGGCGGCCAGGGTAGATGCTGAAGGACATGTTAGCTCTGTAAGGTGGAGAAAACATTGATTCAACTTGAGAGAAGCAGCAGTTCTTTGGCTCACACCACCACCGACGCCATATGGCAAAGTTGTGCGGTCTTATTGGGCGGGTTTGAATCAGCGCGACACCTAGCTCATTCGGTTTAATCAGAAAAAAAAAATTCATGGATTGCGGAATGTTTCTTGATCACTAACTACGGATAGCTATGGAGCACTTTAGCTCGGGACAGATAAAATGAGAGACCCGTTGACAAGGCTTGCATCGGATTTTTCCATGTCTGGTGACAAACCCATATGGCGCCGCAGTGGAACTGGGAAGGTGGGACGTGGCTGAAGTTGAATGGCTCTGATCTGGCTGGAATAGTGGTGACATAGCTTCGGGGAACGGAAAACACTCAATTTCCACTGAAGACCGAGTCGATCCCCCGTATCTGCGAGGCAAACGAAATTTTGCTCAATCCATGATGATGATGATTGTGCCGTTTGACTCGCGCGATAGCAATGACCCACAGTATCTGGACAACGGATCCCTGCCTTGCAATGCCAACTACTTAGCCGGCGCACATGATGGGTCACCAGGGGTATTCCGTGAGGAGAGGATGGAGGATGAGCATCCTGTCGCAGGCAGTTCTGGCGACTGATTGAACCGGCAAGTCTGCTCGGAAGCGGACACAGCCGATTTAGACTGTTTTCCGTTGGTGGGGGGGATTGTGATTGTAGCGCAAAGAGACCGCATGCAGTCCGATAGACCATTGTGCTATATTTCTCACAGGGGTTTCTGTCTGCGCGGCTTTTCGCTCAGCTGCTCATGGATGCAACCTAGCATAAATTGCAGCGATCAAAAGAGGTGATTGGCTTGTCGACGGAATGGCCTGATGTTTGCAGGATGCATGACGACCGGTACTTTGCTAGGATCGACCCAGGGGGTACGGCAATCGAGCACAGTCGTTCACCCTGTAGAAATTAAACTGGCTCTCTCCCAGCATCTTCACCTCCTTCATTGGCAAGGGAAGAGAAAGAATAATAGGCCGCGCAGATTGACGGGGATGTGCGGAAAAGTCGGTAGCTGTGACTTACCGTGGTGGTGCTCAAAAACTACAACGGACCAAGATTTTGCCGAGAAGGTTTTCCGCTACCTGTAGAAGACAATTGCTATGAACATGTATCATAGGAATGAGAAACACCTCAACATACGTCAGGGACGAAATAACTTGCGGTTATGCATTGTCAAAGTGGGTTAGGCAACGACCGATCAGGTGTCCAGTTGGCTGACGCAGGGTCCAACTTTACTTGGTTATATCGGTGATTGAAACATCACGATGCATGAACTTACGATAAAAGGTTGTCATTCAAGCTGAATGACTAGTCACAAGCGTGGTAAGCCGAATAATTGTTACGAATGAAGAAGCGGCGACCAAAAATCAGACATCGGAATTACGAGTTTCGTTGGTAACTGCCAGTCTATTCATGCCTTTATGTAGTGCTGTGTAGTCATTTATCCATTCAACGAGACTTTTGAATAGGATCAGCCTAGTCAAACGAGATAAGTAATGCACTCAAGTGATTGGGGGCATCACAGCTGGCTCAGTTCAGTCGTCTCTAATCACATTGCCTCCGCCAGTGCTTCCGTGCTTGGCGGATATGGGCACCATCGAACTCGGCCGATGAAAGGCAGCTCATGCTACCCTTGAGTGTAGTCAAGTTCAACGAGAACAGAGGCCGCCCGATTGTTGCATCCACAAAGCACACCATTGAGATCAAGTTGACATTCCTGTTATCACTGTACACAATGGTGGCGACTTGAGTTGGCAAATAGCCGACCCTGCTACCGGACCAACAAATAGGTCAGACGCGATTCGTGAGGCCAAACCTCTAGCGTTGCAATGCAGCTGCGAATAGTGTGGTCGCGTTGCCGACATATAACGTCCGCAGCTAATTAGCTAGTGACTATTGCCACTACGCAATTTCGGGTCACACCGGCTTTCCTCTTTCTAGATGGAAGAGATGACGGCTGGCGGTTCGCATTGCCTTGGTCAGAAAATCACGAGCACGCAAGAATCAGAAAACACAAAGAGGTCCATAGTCAATGATGATGAGCCCCTACGTGCTGCAAAAAGACTTCTACCTGATGATGCGCGAACACTAGTGCCGAATGGTGTCGCATGAAACGCCATGGTACGTACCGAGGCAATCCTTACATAGCTACTGGATTCCGCGCCAAGACCGGCCGCGAAGAGACAGCCAGGGTAAATAACCGACACAACGATATACCCATAGGCACATGCATATCTGCTGGAAGTCGCCGTCAACTCATGACTTGAACAATATTGACAATCAAATCTTGCCACATTCTGCCTGAATCGCTCTGAAATTGGCGCATGAATCTGCAAAGTCTTTGGCCTGGCTACCGATTGCCGAGGCTCACATAGAGGACGGCTTTCCCCGCCTTTTCCTTAGCTCATGAGTGTGGTTTGCTGCGAGATGGTGTACAGGAGCCACTTGTTGCATGAGGAAAATCCGCCACTTGCTCCTGGTCGCAATCGGCACATCCTTCCAATATGATTCTTCCTAGGTCATATCTGCGGCGAGCGGCTTCGCAGCGGATTTGTGGCATCCAGACCAGGTGTTGCGGGGGCGTTGCTATTGGGTGGATGTCTGCTTGGCTCCTACATCTCTGTCCTCGTTGTCCCCATGGTCACAGTTGGCTGCTAGCTGACTAGTTAGCGGACAGCTAACTGTTCGGCAGTCGGCCAGCGCAGGCAATACGGTGCCACCACCCCTGTAATAATTGCGAGATGAGGTGCACGATAGGCCTGCTGGCCTGGAGCAAAAGAGTGGGAGCTGCGACCGCCGCATTGGCCAGGACCCGTGAGCCAATCTCATTCAGGCTTAGTTGCGCAAGCAAGGTACGCAGTGGCAGCAGGTGTTGTTCCCAGCTTTCGATTCGTATAACAGTCTCCATTTATTATGCATGTCTCTGGTTGGGTGTCTTGTAGGCTTCTTCGTCATTTGAGAGGACCAAATTCCCCTGGTGGGAGACCGCCACTGAGACATGTTGGGGTTCGCCTGTTCACAAATCAGGAAATTGCAGGTTCTGCCCGTCACGCTCTTTTCACATGCCGATATTCCTATGGGCTTGGCACACCAGTGTTCAGCTAGCAAGTGCCAATAGGCAGTCGGCAGAATGGGCGGCCCATATCCGACAAACGAGCTTGTCATGGCAAGGCTCGACCGACACTGACATGTTTAACGTTCGTCTTAGTAGCCAAGGCTAGGTTGGTGGCTATCATGCGGTTTTCGCCAGCTTCGCAAGTCGGTCGCCTTTGAAGTCGGCTTTGTCCGCGTCGATGTGGATGTGGTCCTTGGCCACATGGTGGTGCAACCCTCCGAGTTTGCTGCTAGCCTTGCTCAAGAAATAGCTACCACGAAGCGATTAGCCTGAAATTCCGCAACCCTGGAACCTATTGCTGGTCAACGCCCGAGTACACGCCCCAGCTCTCCACGCCGCACGCTACTCGCTTCTGGTTAGTTAGTGAACCAGGCTGGGGGGACGGCCAATTGTACTCTCTCAGAACGGCTTTCAAGGTAGCGAATCAGAGTGTGTCCCGTCAAACTCTATTTGGCCACTCCGTGAAAAGTGCTATCTCCTTGGCTGCGATTTCATGCGGACACTTTTACAGTTCCGACAGATTTCTGTCTAACGGAGTAGACTGGGATGCGAGTAATGGCCTAGTAAATCACCCAGGTGCCAATTGGCCGGCCATTTATTCCTGGCTGAACATTTACACCTCGCTGGGGCAGTTATTCAATAGTTCAATCCGTTCATTTCCAAAGGGTTTGAATGCCAAGTACAGATGGTTTGGGAATCGGAGATAGGTTGACAGTAAATGCGCGTATACCCCAGTACGGCGCAGCCGCCACGGCATTTACTCAGCAGCTGTGAGCAGCCCACCGGGCCTGCTGGGTTTCCAAGACTTGTGCCCTGCTGACCCAAAAAGACACCCCTCCACCCCTCAAGTGCCGCATTAATCTCCTCCTTGGTTAGCGGTACCGGCTCGGCAGTGGCACCCATCACTTACGGCAGCAGGAATGAGCACGCCGGGCTGCCGCCTTCACTTGCGGGTTACTCACCCGGCCATGGGTAGTTGTGGCTAGTAGTTATTAGTTGATGCTGCAAGCTATATCACGATCCATGAGCAGATGGCACACTGCCATTGCGGTGGGACTGACGATCTTGGCTTCATATACACTGTCGCCATTGCTATGACATCCACGCCTGCGCAGTTTATGCGCCATTACCCGAATCTTGTGAGTAAATTGCAGTCAAGAAAAAACAAGCGTATATTTTTTGGCCATCCATCTTGATAAACAGGCCGCCAGTTACTGCGAAAATCTCAGCCACACAGAATGTATTCTGCGAAGCGTGTATCAGGGGAGTCTATCACAACTGAAAAGAAAATATTTCGGTAATACAAAAGTCCATTCGCGCCAATGGACTCCCCTTTTCATTTTTAAAAAATTAATATTAAAATTTGTGAGCTTTGTTTGTTTGTTTGTTTGTTTGTTTGTTGGGTGCAGTATTCATCGTTACTACAGTTGGTGCTTCATCTCCCATCGCCTCCAACAGGGCTTTAGACCAACCCCTGCAGCATGCCTAAATCGTCCTGCATGATATCATTACCCGGATAATATGAATTAGACGCTAACACTTTCGGCACATTTTCGTTCGCAGTTCTGAATTGGACCTGGAGAAATTGAATGACACCTGCCCAGAATATTCGACATGGCAACAAACAACGAAGTGCACCTTGGAGTACAAAGAGATTGGAGGTTGGGGTACAAAGGTGGGAGGGGCCAGAATCGCACCACAGCTGGGAGGCTTCCCGACTCCCGCGATTTTGCGTGGCCAATGAGAAATGCCAAAAAGGCTGGTGTTAGTTGAGTGGCCCACTGGCAGATGGGCAAACAAGGAACAATAGTCTTCTTCATCGTATAGCCAAATTTCGGTTCAAAGAGAGGGGCTTCTTTTGGGCCACCGGCTATATTGCAGGCCGTCTGGCTACGAAAAAGGGAAAGACAGACGGAGTATTGGTGTGCTGGTGGTTGATAAGCTACTGCAAAAGCCTAGTTGTAGCGATGCTACCGCAGACTGAGCCTCTGGGTTTCGGCCAGAATCCGTAACGATAATTTGGTCTGACGCCTGCCATCTTTTCTAAATGCAACTCTCTTCTGTCAGGTATTTACCTTTGAACTAGTTCCAGGCACAGGTCGGTGAGTTGACGTATGATTGTCCCGAGGCTGTAGCCGAGCCGCCGCACAGCCGACTCTGAAAGTTGTCTGAAATTGTGTCACCGCCAAGAATGCTACTAGAATGATGATTTTATTAAATATAATCTAATTAAATCTCCGGAGTCATGATTCCATAGCGTGCTGAAAAAAGAGAGAATCATCATCAACGAGCCAATGGACTTGCGCGCCTGCATGTCGGAACTTTGTTTTTCTGCAGATTGTTTCATGTTTTCCGCCCCTCCTGGTTCAGAAAGTAACGCAGATTCGCCCTAGGCGACAATGCAGACTCAAAGGTTAAAGAATTTATCGATTTTAATTGATTTTCTTTTCTTCTCGGCATCACCGTTCCTGTGCCGTGGCCCGTCTTGTCTAAAAAAAGATGCCAAACATTATGCAGCTTGACGGGGCATGTTCCGCACAGTTGACAGACGAACGAAAGTTGGCACTGACCTCGAGGGAGCTTTCTTCAGCAGCAGGGCACACCGTACAAGCCGCATCGTCAGTGGACAGCCCACCGTTGCATTTTTCCTCCCATATCTCGTCGCCTTACCAAGGATTTGAAACAAGCTGAGCCCCCTTATCCGCCCTCCAGCTTCAGGTTGCCATTCTTTTTTTAAACAAAAGCCACAGCAATGCGTAGAAAGAAAGAAGAGCAACAGCAGCTGAAAGCGCATGATTTGGAGATTGATGCATTAGCCCAAGATGGGCAATCGAGTGTTCAAAGTTTAATGCTGCGCGCTCGAAAAGGAAATACATCTGATCACACAAGCTGCGAAATTGACCTGGCCGCTTCAAACGGTGCAGTGATGACGATCGTCAGGCCATTTCCTGGTGCTTCCCGTTTCTCGCAAGCAGCTCTTATTAACGAGGCCGCTCGACTTCTGAGCCCTGTAGCAAAATCTCCACCTCAGTAGGGCTTGCTGTCGCGTTTGGCAGCTGGGTTTTTGGCACACCAAGCATATACACCCTCCCGCTTCGTGACAGACAGCCCAGCCCGGGATCAACGCTCGCGGGGCCACAGAGATTCGCACCCGAATCTACAGTCCTGCTGCAATTCATGAATGACTGCAATAATTCAAGATTCAGTCTTGCATCATTGTCAACGCGCGTTCGCCGCGGAATATCCTTGCTCGGACACTTTTTCTTTTACTTCTTCCTGAAATTATGCCCATCCGGTCCTTGCGCGCGACAGGCGCACAGAGATCTGCCACCTGGATCGCAACACTTTGGTCGCCTTTGCCCCTGGAAGTCTAAAAATAAAGCCAATCAGGGAGTGAGAGGGCCCGTCTTGCAGGATTGCTGCTAATCTTTACAATGATCTTCCCAAGATTTACCTCGCTTCCCGAGTCGTAAAATGTTTCTTGTTATGCCGACCTTGTTCATAGTTCCCCAACATCATGCATGCATTGACGCGTGGAGCCCTGATAACTGCCAGCAATGCACCACCACTATTT
Source organism: Aphanocladium album (assembly GCA_029218145.1). Taxonomy (NCBI): domain Eukaryota; kingdom Fungi; phylum Ascomycota; class Sordariomycetes; order Hypocreales; genus Aphanocladium; species Aphanocladium album. The sequence goes on from JARDXD010001619.1 coordinate 27,239, forward strand.
TTGCAGCTGTCCTGAGACACTCCCCAACGGTTCTGATTCAGTCATCTGCCTCTGCTGCCCCCGCTTCTCGCCTTTTTTGGTGCTGTTGCTGAGCTAGCTCCGCCCATCACCGCTTGTTGTGGCTGTTGCGACCAGAACGATTGCCTGTTACGCACATTTCCCGAACACTGGAACCGATTTAATTAAAATGAAGTGAATATGGCGTCTTTTTCATCTGCCGTCGCGTCGATGGAACCCCCAAAGAGTGTAATTGTAGCATGAGTCGCGGCCGCATACAATGACAGAGGAGAAATGGGGGTACGCCGAACTATGCCCGCATTCTCTTCTCCAGCAAAATCCGAAATTTGCTTGTCCTCCTCATCTTTCTGCTTCGTTCACACCATTTATTTCCAACATTACAGCCCAGGCACGTGGGCCCCTGCGTAGTTTCACACCCACAAGGAGAACAGACAATCATGTTTCATGCTAAGCACTGCCAGTGGCTTATGCCGTTGAAGGCCCCGTCACCAGGTAACTTCAGCTCGAAACTTTTTTCTCGCGCCACAGCGAATGGGGCTTGAACGGCCCATTGCCTTGCGTTGTGCCCTGGAACAGTCTATTGGGTCCAGCCCGCGTTTTGTTCCTGACCAGAGGCGGGGGGATGGGCCACATCCGCAAAATGCAGCTCTTGCGAGCGGAGGGGAATACATCCTGGCGAGCAGAAGAGACGGAATAAGAAAGTTTTTTTTTTCATTGCGAAAAGAGTTTCGTGACGTTCTCTCCTCGTCATTGAATTCGCTCGCTTGGCGATATTGGTCTGTCGCGGATGGCCCGATTAATCGAGCCAAGAGTCTCAATGCATGTCATGGGCGCAAGCCAAGCACACTAGGCTTGGAGGCATTGTTTCTTGGGCGAACATGGAGCATCCCGGCAGCCTGGGTCGCCAATATTAGAGCAGCAGTCCTTGCAGTAGAACCATGTTCATTCAACTTTTGAAGCTATCGAACAGCCATCCTGAATCGCGTAAATTTTATTTTTCTCTTTTTGGAAAAATAACAGCAGCCCCAACGCCTCCAGTTTCTTGGCTGATTGCAGTGGCAGCCTGTCAACCGCATGGTACGTCCTCTGCCTGCAAGCACACTCCGTACCTGAAAAGAAGCTTTGCAATCTTGTCCAGTCTTTTGGTTTGACATGGCTCCCTAGGAACTGAAATTCAGAGTTTGATATCCTGCTGCGCATAGGGTCGAGAGCAAATCTGCGAACAATGAGATGAGCTGCAGGGATGACAGATGCATTTTTGGCCACGATGAGCGGCGCGTGCGTGTTACAGGTTGGCCAACATCTGAAGGCGGGAGCGGCGCGTGCCAATCATTGCTGGGACGACTCAGTGCCAGTCAAGAGAGCCAGATTGCCCGGGACCTGGCCAAAAAAAAAAAGAACATTTTGCTGCCCGCTACGTTTCTGCCCGTAGCCTGAACTTTACTTGGCGAGTGGTTCCATTGTTGCCACGAGGCTGAGCAAGGGAGGGTGTTATTCATTGTGTGAACAGACCTCCGCCATCCGTTTAAAATCATATCGTTGACAATTAAATTAACATGCCGTCAATGATTGATTTTTTTTTTTTTTTTTGCATTGTTTTAAAACCCCGTCCCTTGTTCTGCTCGCACGGCCATTTTCGCGAAGCGGCGACGGTGCAGCAGCGAAACATAAAGTGTAATGCATCATGGGCAGAGAGAAAATGGAGACGAACCAGGAGAAGCAAGCTAATAAGATCGCCGGGACAGATTGCCACCGATAAAGTGAATTACCATGTTTAGAAACAAATGCCCCAAAAACGCACAAACCACCCTACGACACACCACTCCATATGATGGGCCGCCCAAAGAAATAGACTGACCATTTCTTTTTTTATATATTGAACTTATTAAACCAATTTTTGTTTAAACATTTACACCTCGTTTACTGGCTGATGCAACGAGACGGTGGAAGCGCACGACGGCTGCGCGGCGCTGATGAAGGGGGAATAAGCACCATCGTACCACGGCAATACCGGAGGATGCTACGATGAACCTGACGCGCAAGAATCACGCATGTCGAAAATAGAATGCCGCGACGAAATACTGGGGGCGCGGGCCAATGCAGAATGATGCCGCAACCCCGAAGGCAGCTCGTAAAAAGGTGGTTTTTTTTTGCCGAGTGAAGATTTGCACACAGTGATATCATGGCTCCCCGCCCGCTTCATTCGGCTCGTATTGCGGGTGGTGCTGCTGTTGCTGGGGGCTGTGTGGATGCGAAAGCAACTCTGGTTACAGTCCTTCTTTCTGCGCTGCATGAGCTTATTCGGTTCTTTCTACACTGGAGCTGGTCCTCCCAACCTTCCTCGCCAATTCGTAGATTCTCCAGACCCCCCTCCCCCTTCGAGGCTGAACCGGCGCCACCAACTTTGTTACGAAGCCAGCGCCTCTTGTTCATTCGCCGTGGGTCTCTGCCAGATGGCCACGCAGAATCTGAGCGGTGAGATTACTCAAACATCTCGTAGAATTTAACTCCAACCTTATTTTACGAGATGTTTGAGTAATCTCATTGTAAAATCAAAATATGGTTGTTCAACCGGCGCTTACATTGTGGTGTAGTTGGATATACATTTCGCAATGTGTAATCCCGTTGGGACCAGAAATGGCTAGCGGGCGAGCTTTGGTCAAGCTAACCTAACAATGGCTTCGTGGCACGGTTTCGACCTGACACGAACGGCACCACATGTCCAACGTCTTTTGGGCTTTGCGCCAAAGCTGCCCCGGGCGCGTCTAAGATGCAAGTCAAGCATGCAGGATTCTTTGCAGTTATCGACCAGCAGAAGAAGGATCAAACGTTATATGGGCTGCTCGGGGAAAATTCAGGCTGGAAGAGCACCGCACATCAGGCTGGGAGTATCAAGTTCGACCCAAAGTTTAGCGGCGGAAAGGTGCTAACCTCTATAGCCGTCAGTCGCCGACTGCGATTCGCAGCTCCATAATTGCGACCTCGCAACCTTGTAGGGCCAAGACGAGAAACCGAGGGAGAAGACAAAAACGCGCGTACGTAGTAATTCCGCTCCGCGCTGTGGTGATAATCTCCACCAGCAATAGCAAAATGTGTCGGAGCATCAGGAGAATCGAGCTTAGCTCGGCCGCCCGCCTGCCTGTTGGGCGCACCGCCAACAGGGTCACGATTGCGGAAGCTGGCTTGTTGGAAACCCACAACAGCCCTGCCACTCCGCCGTCTGTGTTGCCTGGGCGGGCTAGCCCCAGAAGAACCAAAAAGTCTACAGGGCAGGTGGGAGTTGGGGCGCAGGCCGACCGACCGGCTACAGCTCCGACAATGGTAGCTCTGCAAACTTATCGAGAGATGTCGACAAAACTCGCAGGCTTTCCCTTTTTGTGCTTGCCCTAATTTGCAGACGTTGCAGAACATCAGGTCGAGGGTCTTTGCGGCGTCAGAGTTCTTTAAACTTCAGGGGCCGAGAACTGTGTTGGACAGGTCGCGGTGCGTCTAAGGTTGACAGATGGAGGCTCGCACAGGGTGCGCTATGCCGCGCCTCTCTCTCCTGTCATTCGTTTATTCTTTGTTCCGGTTTTTTTTCTTTTTTTTTCTTTCATCGAATGGACTCGTTTGACTGTAAAGATTCGCAGGATCGGGAAAACCGCCAACACGGCCCAGCGAACGGTGAGGACGGGATGCGCAATTGAAGAGTGGGAATATTTGTTTTGGGATTTCACGCCACGATTCCCTTTTTCGAAACCCAGTTGTTTCCAGCTTTATGTGGTGAATCGATAAAAATGAGCACGGTGGTTGAGCGCAAGGACGATGATGGCAAAACGGGTTTAGCAAATCTGCAGCAATCATCGTACAACGCATCATCTTTTTTTTTCATTTACTCTCTGACTCGGCCCCTACGCCTTTTTGGCTTTCCATGCGACAAATTTCCGGCATGACAACTGCCATTTTCGGCACCTAGGCGGTGGCATATGTTCACAGAGTCGACAACGATGTCATGGTGAGGCTAGCGCAGAACCATGGTGCGCAACAGCTGTCGTCACAACCAGCGGCCCTCGCAGGATCTCAAATAGCCCCAAGTCGTAGCCGTGGTTGGTATTGGTCAACGAGGCTAGCTGGGCAGATGGCGGCGACTCAGTCAGGCTGCTACATGACGGGCAAGAGTAGTTAGATCAGAATTGTTAGGGCATATGCGTAACGAACTTACTCTTCGGCCGTCGCGGCCTTCGCGGGCGGGGACAAAAACAGGACCAGACAAGCTAAATTGAGCAACCAAGCAAGGCCCAAAAGGGAATAGCACCCCACGGCATCTCTTGGTTGCATGAATTCGATTTTGTGGTTCCGGTTCAGGCTGTCAGTGCTCCGTTTCTTAGTGCCAAAAAAGAACCCCCCAGTTCTGGAGCAACCGACAGCAACCAGATAACGGAGGGACCCGAGACGGAAGATGCGAAAAAGCAAGTACAGCCTTCGGATAGGTTTACAGCTGTCGGGGATCCTCTTTTTCTGACAGTCACCTTTTTTTGTCCCCGTGAGGAAGAGGTAAAATGTGAATGACGCAGCCTCTACCACTCTGGTGGGAAAGCTAATAAGGACGCTAGACTACGTTTTGTTGCAACACAATGGGACGGTTGACTTGTCGATAGCCTCGGTATGACGAGAAGCCAACCCTTTGCGAGACATATTCGGGTAGCACAGCCAAGGAACTTTAGCATGAAGAAACAGCCAATGCCGTGCAGTGAGGCGACCTATGTTGAAGAGACAATGCATAAATATAGCAACACTTTCTTTCGGGACGTGGCTTTTGCTAAGGAACAATGCACCGCACGATAAGCGGACGGTCTTTTTGCCTGAAGAATCCTAAAAAAAAGAAGAAAGAGATCCAAGCATCAGAAGATATGCAGCGAGGCAACCGGAAAAGCTGAGAGTTGCATCATGGGCAGCGGCAAACGTGTCGCAGGTTCAGTTCCTGGGCCAATGCACAAAGTCCGATCCTACAGCCAGTCCATCAACGATGGCGAACAGGTAAAAAACTGCAAAATGGAGAAACACGGTGGATTAGATAATGTAATAAACGAAATTATGGAGAGATGCTCAAAAATATTAGATTCAAGCAGAAGAGTTATCCTTTTTTTGTGTGGTTGAGATTAATCTGCAATGTTGAGAGGTGTTGAAGAGTCAAGCTCGGCGAAACCCGCCCTCTCCCACGTTGTTCTACAGCTCATGTTGGAATGCGATGACTCGAAAGACTGGATGCCCACCTCGCGAAAGCCGCAATCAAATAAAATGAATAAAATAAAATGAAGCTGTAACATGTGGTAGTGGTGGCACACACAGACTGACGAGCGGCACACGGGTTGCTACGCACATGGTGGGTATTGCCTCTTGGTTACTTCATTGAGAAGCAGTTGTTTGAGGTGGGTGGCGAGCAAATAATGCGACGCTGGCTCAAAAGAGAAAGCGGCCGTCGTTCATTAGCAAGCTAGTTAGCTAGCTGGACTGGCCCAGAGCAGACAGCAGCAGCAGTAGCAAAACAGCAGGCTACCAGGTCCCAAAGGTTAAAAGCGCGTTTGGCGGGGGTGGTGCGGAAAGCTTGTGAAGGGGGGACCACAGCCCGAAAGCTGGGAGCAGCCAAGGCTAGTGGTTGGTTCGATTGGGAGGTGTGTGGGAAAGACGAGAGAGAGAGGGAGTGGATTCATGCCGAAACGCAAAGGCAAAAATGATAATAATGGATAACAAATTTGATCATGACGATTGAGGTCGTGGGGAAAAGAAAGGTTGGATATTGGTGTTGCGAGCTACCTACGCTGAGTGAAGGTGCAGACTTACAGTAAAGGTGAGGACGTCGACAGCACACACACAATTCAATTCGTCCAGTCAGGCTAGCTGGCTATTGAAGGAGACACAGAGAGAGAGAGAGCGAGAGAGAGAAAGAGAAATACGCACCTGAATTGGTACACGGAGCGGGCAGCAGCCCATTTCTCGCCGCATTTCCCCTCTCGTATACCCAGCACAACTGAGCAGCAACGGTACTTGCGAGCCCAGGGTCAGGTACACCGGGTTTCCTCCTTCGCAAGTCACTTTTTTTTACTTTTCCTGGCTAGCTACCAGTAGCGGGCGTTTTCATTCTTTTTCCCAACTGCCCGGGGGGGTGTGTGGCTTCTCTCTCTCTTTTCTCTTCCGCAGCTCTGCAGTCAACTTGCTACCTACAGCGGCGCGCTAGGGCACTGCAGGAGGCCGGCACAGCACATTGTCTGCCCCTCTGCGGCGTCCATCTTGCAGGGGCCTTTTCCTCCTCCAAAGACGCCCCCGTCGCCGCCCACCCAAGGACACCCCTGGAAGCTGGCTGGAGGCTGGCTCTACCAGTATTTGGGCAGTCCCTGGTTACAGCAGTTACGCCCAGCCCAGGCCCTGGCGACGCCCCTTCCCCCCAGTTTTCTCCTCTTTTTAGCAGTGTCTCTCACTGATTGAGCTCTTTGTGTTTCCTCCACAATCACACCACACGCATACTCTCACACACACACACACACACACACACACTCTCGGCCGCCCAGTCTCACGTACCCTTGCCGACTTGCTTTTTTCCTGTCTCCTTCTGCCTTTTCCTTTTTGCCCCTCCATAGACTTTTGACTGTGTCCGTACAGTATGGGCACCCGTTATCCCACCCCCTCCTTGTTCACCAACTCACTC
>JARDXD010000508.1:0-33869 GCA_029218145.1 Aphanocladium album
GGCTAGTGGATTTAGCGGATAGAGGACAGTGGACGGTGGACAGGCTTTGGCTGCATCTGGCGCTGTTGGGCGCCCGCAGAGAGAAGATGCCGTAGCGGGTCTACAGGGGGTAGACCGCTGTATTTACGGGCGACCAGACCCCCCAAGTAGTCTGTGGCTGTGAATGGGTGCGGAAACCAAGTCGCACCGTCAGACACATGTCCATATCTTCTGCTGTCAGGCTACAGCCTTTGTGCGTGCGCGTGCTTGCGTGCCTCGCCTCTTTCATTACCTAGGCTAAAGGTACCCAGCCATCACTAACCATCTTCCATCTAGTTGCTTTGGCTATTGTGAGCTAGTGTTGCTGCAGGGCCCACGGGCTTGCAGACGGCTGCAGAAGACGGGTCTGTGTGGCAGATCCGCCTTCCGAGGGCAGCCAGGTCATTGGCCCAGGGCTCTGGGAAGCTGATGAAATGGACGCCGAGGGCTTAGATCTGGCTTGTGAGGACCCTGTCTGTCCTGTCTGTCGGGTCGCTGCTTGGCCTGCCTGGTCAAAGGCCATGAATAATGAGGACACGACTGGGCAGACGGGCAGAGAGCACAGTCTCTGCCGGGATCAAGGAATTGCTGCGCCAATGGGCTGGCTTGCTTGCGAGTTTGAGCAATCTTCCAATACAGCCGTTGTCGGTAGCAGGAGCGCGCTGGGTCACTCACTGCTAAAACGCGCCTCTCAACTGAAAAGCTTGCCCAATGCCGTCCCACTGCCTCAATCAGAGTTGACTCGCGCAGCACAGCGCCGTTGCATTTCACATCATATTATAGCCGACACCTGATTATTCCGCTCTTCCCCGTACGCAGTCATCAGCCAGCCACAGACCGCATCTTGCCGCATATCATTCCGCTCGTCTCTCCAACGTGCCTAGCGGTCTACCAAGTCCATCCTGTCGCCGCCTGTCGTCTCCTCGTCCCCGTAGCCCAGAAGCAGTTGCCGTCCTGAAACAATGTCGCAGCCCGCACCATTCTTTTGCCCTTCCATGCCACCTCAAAGAACAAGTCAAATGTGTTAGTTGCACGAAAATGGAAGTTTCCACAAGCCAGCCATTCACAAAGCTACCCGCCAACTTTCGGGTTCCAGAGCCACGGGCCGGTTTTGCCTGCTCGATTGAGACCGATGGTACACGCGCGTCGTGCACACAACACGCAAACCGCGCAGGGATGGTGTAATGTCACGGAATGTTCCATAATGGAACCAAGCATTCTCCTCATCGCTGCCCTGTATTTCAGCCCAAATCTGCTTGCCACAGTAGCAGGGGTGGCAAGTGGCCTTTCTGTTAATAAACAAGCGAGCCATGTACAACTCGGATGCGGCTGCAAGACCCCCAGACGCTACTCATTAGCCAGCTGCGCTGCCAGTGTCTCACGGAAAAAGCAAGCAAAGACTCTGGCAACCCAACCCAAGCAACCTGTCACTTGTGTGTTTTCTTCTTCCTGCCGGGCTCGTCTCCCTCTCGACGTCAAATGTGGAAAGTGATCAGAAACAAAAATAACCGCTGTCAGCACGACATCTCGTAAGGGGGTTGCTGGTTCGCATCCCTGCTTCCCATTGCATGCAGCTGAGAACGACTCGTCTGGCAGTATATCGGTGTAGACAAGATATGCAGTAGAGACATTTGTGCCACATTTGCGTCTCCCCGCCACACTCTTTCTCATTTGCCGTCTCCGACCGTGTCGATGCATACAAGGATCTGTAGTGTGACGTCTACACGCAGCGGGCAATCAAGACCAAGTTCCGTGCCTCCCGCCAGTACCGTGCTACAGCACGCAGGGCGCCGACTGCGCCGCGTTTTGACTCCCTTGTTGCTGCCCGCCGCCTCTTGTCTCAACTTTGAGATATGCAGTTTTAATACCAATTACTTTCTCAGATAGGCAGTAATCAAGTATTATAGTTGATGTCTGTGCTGCCTGTGACTTAAAGGGCGCCATGTGCGGCTGTGGACATTGGCTGGGTTACGAGGGTCAAGTCTGCTGTTCCTTGTCAAACCCCCCTCCCAAACGCATGACGGCCCAATCAGTCCACAGCAAACGCCGGATTACCGACCAGACTTTGGGTTGTTTCCTGCAAGGCTGATCTTGGAGAGAACAAGACTAATGTTGAGTTAATTACCACGTGTTTCGTCGCCATCCCAGAACAACCCTCGCTACATTTGCTGGGCAGCTAAAGTCCTACCCGGCAACAGACCCAGGTATATGGCACACGCCTCGTGGAACGTTTGGAACGTCGGCAGTTAATTTGACTCACCGCAGCTCAACGTCTTCAAGATTGAAAATCAAATTACAGGCCCAATTTCATTGTTATTGCTTCTCGCGAATATGTTCCATGTCTTGGATATCTACTACTATATTATCGCCCCGACTAGACCGTCGACCCATGTCTTCCAAACACCATTGGGCATACGATCGCCATGGTATCCGGGAGCCCGTCAGGAAGCTTCCTGTTTTGTGTGATTTTTTGCCTTGCTGGTTGTGTGGTTCTTTCCCATGCTTCTCTCGTTATGTGCACCAACCCTACCAAAAGCAGTCCCAACGCCTATCCGCAACAGGCCCTTGCAGCCAAGTGCGTCCAAAATCAAATACCATAATTCCCTTTGATGTGACCAGCATATATAAAAGCGCCAACCTTGCCATCTCGAATATACATCAGCAAAGTATCATGTATAAAAAAAAACTACTGCCGATCCGCCTGCTCCTTTAGCCTCTCTGCTTCCATATCCTCCATCATCAATCGCTCGGTAAAGCTTCGCGGCGTGCCACTGAAACCGTCCCGCATAAAGCTTGCTCGATAACTGCTCAGATCGGCGGGATCCATGCCGCTTGTGCCGTCCAGACCACCAACAAAGGAGTTAAAATTGCCAATTGAGGCAGCCTTGGCGTGGACTTCCGGGCTCTTGACTACGGGCATGATGATGGAACGGCCCTTGTAAGATCCGACCGAGCCAACATGGAAACGAGGCGTCGTGGGTGTTGTGGGCTCTGGTGCTTCCACCTTGGCTGGAACAGAGGCCGGAGCAACGGTGGTTGGCGAGCGTAACGCCCCGAGACCCTTGTCCGAGGCAGATACGCCAGCTGCGCTTTCGTTTTCGCTATGTTCATCTTCATCTGCAGCGGGCGGAGGCCGCTGCGGCGATGAGGTTCTGCCACTTTCATCCTCAAATTGAAACATGTCGTCGTCATCGGCGTTAGTTGAGTCCACAATAGGCGCTTTGTTCTTTAACGCTGCCTTGTTGGTAATGGCCGATGGTTTGCTGACTGGCGGGGGAGTTACAACTCTCGTCTTCTTCATGTCGAGTCCGTCTTCATCGGCGGCATCCGCATCATCGCTGGGCGGCTCTTGCTGAATTTCCTGCATTCCATATCCCGAGCCTTCGGGCTTGTTGAGATCGACTTGTTCCATTTTTTTCGTGACGGTATTATCGGAATCAGGATTTACCACAGTCCACACAGTGCCTTCCTCTAGCGGTTCTCGTGATAGCGCGCGGAGCATATCGGACGAAGAAATCTTCTTGGGCGGGGGGCCGAGGTCGTCGTCATCACCTCCCAGGACTGAGTCGACTGTGACATTTTCGCCTTCCCATGCTGGAGAAGATGACCGTGGCATCATGTTGTCGCTGGGCTGTGGGGATGCAGTTGGGAGGAACTCAGCACCCATAAACTCGAACCGGACGCGCCTAGGGCTCTGGGGCGATTTATATGTGCTGGAATAGCGTCGCAGAGCACTGCGGGGAGCTTTATTGTCGCTTTTGTCAGACGACGCTGACGAGTTGGTGTCGTCGGCCGTCGCAGAATCAGCCGCCTCACTCTCGCTCGGCCGATGCCGGGGTGGTGTCGTTAACCGACCGGGGAGCCGGTGCTCCTCGGCGGATTCATCCATCGTGCTCTCAGTGGCAGGTAACCGCCCAGTCTCAACGCTGTCCGAGCCGTTGGCGGCAACGTAGGTCTGCGGAGAGCTGATGGCTGAAGCCTGGGTTGTGGTTGTGGGCGACACGGGTGTGTTGTCTGCGTGTATGGGCGAGGCTGCTAACAGCGGTAGGTAGCTCGGCGTGAAAAGGCCCTGCAACTCGTGGTCACGGTCGCGTGGGCTGCTCGGAGGGTCTGGATTACCGGAGTCGGCAGCAGGCGACGCTAGCAATAGAGTTTGGAATGTGGTCGCCGTCTCGGGCTGATCGCTGACTGGCGGCGGAGGTGACTCAGCTGGTGCGCCAGCAGACTCTGGTGCTGGTGCTGTCGTTGCCAGTGCAGGCGGTACGGGTGGATGCTGTGGGATGCTCGGGCGAAGTATCTTATAATCGCCAATAACAGCTTGAAGCCCGTCCTGGAGGCTTGAGAGGGCAGATGGGGTGGCGCCGCGCGTCAAATCATGATAGTGCTGGTGAAACTCGCCCAACAAATCCTGGCGGTGCGCCTCGAGCTTGGCCTCGAGATGGTTGAGCTTGGTGCGGAGACTGTCGTGCAGGCTTGCCGCGTCCATAGCTGTTAACGGGCTACACTAAACGGATGAATGGCTGTGCTTGTTTCCAGCGGGGGCATGACGCATGGCAGTGCCAGGCAGATGCAGTCAATGCTGGGGCGTGATAGCCTTGAATTGGAGGATACGAGGCGGATAATGCATGCAGGGCAATTCCGCTGCGTCGTGGATCATTATTACAGCAGAGGCTTCTATTTTACGATTTGCCCAGTGCTGCTGCCCATCCCACTTCGTCACGTGGGTCGCCACAGGCCAACCATGCGGACGTATATGCTTGCAATTGACATCTTTATGGGCTTTGGTTTACTGGGGTAATTTGGTTTGTATTATTCAATTGGTTGCTGGTCTCGGCGATTGACCCGGAAATTTGGGATCAACCAAGCTTGTTGTTGTTTTGCACGCCACAGCTGTCTCAACTGATACGTCTCATTATTACCAGCCCCAGAATGGAGGGGTCTTTATAGGTGGCGGTCAATACGACATGACCTGGGGTAATGTTGCAGCCCACGATTGCACTTTTGCCCGCGCAGATAAGGCGTAAAATAGGCAGATTTGGTAGCATAATTAACATTGGCAACCCCGTTCCTTTGTGTGTGTAGCCCTGACAATCAGCTTGCTGCTGAGCTTGGCTTCGGATCATTGAAAGCTATTCGGCCTGTCAGCTCCTTTCAAAGTTGAAGTCATGGTTGAGTTCGAGCGAAATTATCACCAGCCCTGGCTTTCTAGAGGGTTACAGCTGTTCAGTATTGGCATACTTCAGGATGAGGTGGCTTCGATAGCACGGATAAGCCGCTTGGTGCACCTTTTTCAAGACAGAGAGAGGCTTCCTCATATCTAAAGCTTCACCAACAGAAGGGCCTGGTTCAAAGTCGGAAATCAATATTTAATTCAATTCGTAATGACTTCCAAGTGCCAATTTCAACCCAATTAGTTCTTTCAGGCACACCAGGAACAAGTTGCCCGCCCAATTACAGATAGCACCACCTGCGACACACCGCCTACTACTTTGGGAGCAGAGCTTCTCACAACGCTTTGGTGCCCAGCCGCTGCCACTTTCTTGTGCCTCCAACAGCAGCACCATCTTTCGACAGCTTTACTCTGGCGACTTTTGGAGGAAGCTGCATCAAATCTACCCGCGCACGACTTGAAATCTCGCAGACCACAAATCCATCATGTCGACAATACCCGTCGACGCCATTCAGTCCGGCAATCCGCCCGTGATTCCCCTCGACTTCAACGGGAACCAGCCGCCCAAGGTGAGGGTCTATCCCTTCTCCAACTACACCTTTGGCGTCAAGGAGACACAGCCTGAAGAGGACCCGTCTGTGATTGCCCGGTTGAAGCGTCTCGAGGAGCACTTCGCCGAGCATGGCATGCGCCGCACATGCGAGGGCATCCTCGTCTGCCACGAGCACAACCAGCCGCACATCCTCATGCTGCAAATCGCAAACGCCTTCTTCAAGCTGCCCGGTGATTACCTGCGACCAGAAGACGACGAGGTTGAGGGCTTCAAGGCGCGCCTCGACGAGCGTCTAGCACCAGTCGGCCGGCTCGGTGAGGACGAGAAGGACGGCGAGTGGGAAATTGGCGAGTGCCTCTCGCAGTGGTGGCGGCCCAACTTTGAAACCTTCATGTACCCGTTTGTGCCTGCACATGTTACTCGCCCCAAGGAGTGCAAAAAGATTTACCTCATTCACCTTCCTAAGAACAGTATGTTTACTTGCTACCCACCTAGACGCAGCGTTTGCTAACACGCAATACAGAGGTTCTCAGTGTCCCCAAGAATATGAAGCTGCTCGCCGTACCGCTATTCGAGCTCTACGAAAACAGCGGAAGATACGGCCCTCAACTTTCTGCGATCCCACATATCCTGAGCCGCTATAACTTCGAATTCGTCGACGAGGATGGCAAGGTCGTCAAGGTCACGCCTGGCGATGGTGGCAAGGCGGGAGAGCAGCCCCCCAAGACAAAGGTCCTTGTTGGTGACGACACGGATATGAAAGAGGAAAACGGATCAAACTAGTGCGATTGGATTCATTGGCGACGGTGTTGGGCGTATTGGTAATTTATTTTTGGTCCTTTCCCAAGGCAACAGCTACCGTTGTGGCTCGTAGACATTTTGACATCTTGACACATTGCATCAATGCAGTCATGGCTAGATGATGTTGAAATAGAAATTTCTTCAAAATTGTGTTCACTTAAATCCCATCTACGATGACTTTTGAGCTCTACCGCAAGAGCATGATGGAAACGCAGCTGGCTTACTAGGCCTTCTCGCCCTGAATAGTAGCGACCACACGGCGCTGGTGCTTTGATGCGCGGAACTCCAGATGCCAAATGCCTTGCCAGGTTCCAGTTTGCTACTAAATGTCAGCATTATACTTGGCGACTGTTATCTCTTGACTTACCAGCTTGCCATCCTTGATGGGGATGGTGAGACTGGCTCCAACCAGAGCAGACTTAATATGAGCCTACATCATCAGAGTCAGTTTAGGAATCTTCCCAGTTCACTAGAACTATCATCTTACCGGCATGTCATCCGGACCCTCGGCACTATCAATGGTTAGAACAAGGCGTAATAAAGCGTGACGTAGTGCCTACTCATGTCTGTAGAGAGCCTCGCCCTTGGGGCCAGCTTCAGGCGCGATGCGATCAAGCGCATCACTCATATCAGCTCGAACATCGCTATCAACTGTTGGAAAGGAACACTGGTCAGCATGGTAGTTCAGGCACAGAAACTGAACTCGCCCAGGAACCCCGCCACTACGTACAGTTCTCATTCAAGCTCAGGGCACAGCTGGTGTGCTGAATAAAGAGATTCAGCAGGCCAACCTTGTAATTTCTAATCTCAGGTACCGACGACAAGACGTGGTCAGTAATGAGATACGAGCCGCGCGACTTGGCGGGAAGAGTGAAGTGTTTCTGGGTCCACGACATGATGCTGGCGCCGTCGGTGCCGGTTGGGCGACGGGCGAAGGGAAGGAGAGATAGGGGTAGTGTCCAAATGGAATGGAAGAGGCTTGGAAATAATCCTAGTGTCAAAAGAAGCACAAGAAGCAGAGTCGTTGACAACGAGAACGAGTGACTGGTTTGTGGCATCATAGATGCTTTGCAGGTCAAGGTTGCTAGGTTTGGTGGGCCCAGTCGGGTCGCGAAAGACTGGAGCAGCTAATGAGTGCTTCGCAATTACGCAGAGCCAAAATACAGTCGCATAAACATTTTCTTTGCCTGCTGTATCAAAATGGATACGAGTTGATGCTGCCGTCTCAAGGAATTGCAGGTATTTGATATATAATTTATTGACAGCTAGAGTAGTAATACTACACATTAGCCTCAGAGGAACCGTTGATGGCTAGTGTACTTGCAACGGCGATGCAGTCCAAGCAAGCGAACTGATCAGAAAGAACATGCTCGCTCTGTCCCACTAGCTAATGGATGCCCCCGGGTTAAATAAGGATAGTTAAGAGTACATAACCTCTAAGATCAGTCAGAACCAAATGCCACCAACTTTAGAGCCGTCACATACATTGAGTGGGAAAAGGGACGTATATACAAATATAATAAATTTTGGTCTTGATGTGATAGCTGGTACAATTCGCAAGCGAAACATTTATAATCTTGCAAATCAAAATACTCCTCACCCCTCTAAAACAACATTGCATCTAACTTTATGACAAAGGATAAGACGTCTCAGGGAGCGCTTCCAGGTGCTTGCGGTGGTGCTCGTTGGCCTGTTATTTGTTAGCTAGTTATTTGTACTCTCGGGTGGATTTTCAACGCACAAAGGGAGAGCCGCAGTAGTTGCAGGTGGCAATTTCGGCCTTGTCGGTGTTGATAAAGATCTTGGGGTGGCCGTGGGCGCCGCCGCCACCCTCGCAGGCAACAATGCGGTCGTGAGTCCATTGAACGGGCTTCTTGTGAATCATCTCCATAGCAGAGAGGGGTTGAGGCTGCGCATCTGAGTTAGTCTCGTGGATTCCTGCTCTTGCCACCATCCCACCAAGGGTAAACAAGCTAGGTTCCGTACCTGGAGATCGAAGTCGGTCTGCTCGAATCGGGGGCCAGTCATGGCGTTGGCACGCGGCTTCTGGTTTCGGGACCAGACCTCCACGCGGTTGGGGGCCTGGCCAATCTCAACGGGAACGGAGTCGCCCGTCTTGGTCGGCGTCTTGAACTCGTCTCGTGTGGTCGGGACCGTCGACTCGAGCTGACGGGCGGAAACGCTGAAGGCGCGGCGGGAGACGCGCATGCTGCGCGCAAGTCCACCGAGGACTCTCAATTGCGGTGCGGCCATGTTTATGAGGATCGTGGGCGAAGCGAGTACGCAATTGAACCCGATTGCAAGACTGGCAGCTCGGATTCGCCTTGAGATTCCACTTGGCGAGAGCAGGTTGACGAACTAGAGTGAGTGGATTAGAGATCGCGGAAAAAGCTATTTTCCGTGGCGCGCCTCTACCTGAAGAGCTCCAGAAAAAAGTCCGAGGACGTACAGAAATTGGCAGCCAATTTTCCACAGACACGCAATAAATCGAGAATAACGAAACAGGAAATTTAATTGTGTTTGTTCCTCGCCATAATTACTGCGCCAAGAACCCCCTCCCCATTCTCGGATATTTGCATCCTGCGCGACGTGAGCTGTCAAAGCTCTTGCCACCCACCATGGCGCCCGAAACACCCAAGGGAGTCTCGTCGAGGCTGCTGACGATGAAGTTCATGCAGAGAGCCATCGCGTCGAATTCCGCAGGTGCCTCTCCCGAATCCGATACGAACTCGGCAAAAAAGAGAAAGCTGGACCATGGATCGCCCGCCGGTAGACTCAGCATGGATTTTGACCAGGCATCCGTAGATGCTGCCATGCAAGCGCAAGAGGCCAAGCGCAAAGCCGCGCTCCAGCAGCATGCGACTGGCGATACACACTGGGTCCTAAACACTAAATTCGAGAAGTCTGCAGCGGCAAAAGCCGCCAAGGCGCCGCGCAAGATTGTTTACGTCGGTTATGGTGACATAGACTCGGAGAATGAGAGCGGCGATGGAGAAGACTCGGCAGCGATCGGGCGCACCACCACACAAAAGCCCAAGCCGAAGACTGAGGTATGCTAATGCGGCAATCTAACCTCGGCGCGTCACAAACTAACAAGAAAACCAGAGCTCGCGAAATCCCAGTGATGACGAATCTGGCGACGAACCGGAAGACAACACAGACGATAGCGAAGACTCGAACCCGCGAAAACGCAAAGAGCCCGGCTCCTCACGGGAGCAGAGTAGATCTCGGTCCAAGTCGCGCTCGCGCCCAACCGCTGCCGACATCAAAGCCAAAGAACTCCGCGATAAGCGTAGGAAGAAGGAAGTGCGCATGAACAACATCACTTCTATCTCAGGTGCAGGCGACAATTCTCCGGGCAACAAGAGTATGACTTGCTATAACTGCCACCAGCCTGGCCACAGAGCCTCTGACTGCCCGCGACGCAAATCCGGCGGTCGCACCAGATAATAGTGCCCCGAAAGCGCCTCTGTCGTAGTCCATCTGTAAACACTACCGCGAATGGACGAAGCTTGCTGTAGCGTTTGTAGCACGCATCGCGTACCAAACTACCTGTACTCGGGCAGCGTACGGCTTCTGCGACAAGACAAGACGCAGCTGGTCTGCCTCATGAATTATGACATAGACATCATACCCCCAACACTGGGGGATATTAGCCTTTTAATTGACTTTTAATTATATTATGAACAAAATTTAAACTACACAAAAGAGACTGTATTTATACTGAGATGCCGCAGCTGCACTTCGAGAAACGCTGTGCTGGCTCTGTGTGGATCCAGGTGCTGAAGGGTCTCTGATTTTAGTGCGTCAAGTGGCGTGACAAATGCATCTGCCACATTGGTTCGACATCCATCCTGGCACCTTAGCATCGTCGCACATCCAACGACCATAACCACATCACTGGCCGCGGCTGAGCAAACTGTAAAATGGGTGGCCTCAATTTGGAAGTGTTCAAGGTAGGAATTGTGCCCTTACGCCGCCTCTCGTGACCCCTTGGCCCTGGCAACGCTGACCTTGGATAAAAAAACCACACAGTTCGGCACGTATGTCATGTTTCCCATTGGCATCATGTACTACTTTGGCACGAATCTCGACAACCGCTTCTCCGTTCCCGATTTCTGGCCGCGACCCGAAGAGTGCAACAAGCTGCCGCGCGACCGCGAGGAGCTCAAGGTCGAATACGACCGCATGATTGCTCGTCAGCGCGCCAAGCAGGCTCGCTTTGAGCAGGAGCGCGCCAAGTCTGAGAGCGCTGGCAGCAACGGAAACGATTCCTAGACGAAAAAAAATACATATAGGAAGCATGACTGTACCGTGTATGGGCTGTGCGTGGAATGTAGCAACTTGTATGATGCAGAAGATGAACATCAGAAAACTGTTTGATTCGGGCGGCGCATTGGGTGGCGTTTTTTTTTTAATAAATATTGGTATTAACAATAAAAGAGTCCACTTCTTTTACAGTTGATCATGGAAATATTACAATAGTGTACAATAGTTGACTTGCGCTCAGCGCGATATTAAACATCAAGATGCCTCTCTACAGCCTCCCAAGCATCTTCCGTCGCCCGTCCCTGCTTGGTGTTTGCGAAAATCGCCTTGACTTCCGAGTGCTCCTTCAAGGTTGCGAGGAGGGAAGACAGTAGAGCGGCGGACTCGTCGGAGTCCAACTTTACCATGGTATCCTCATTAGGCGCCCAGACAATGTCGGCGGCCAGCAGCTCGAGATCGAACTTGGCAGCAAAAGCTTTGGTTATCGCCATGAGCACCGACGGATCCGTCCACAGGACATAACTGCCATCGTCGTTCTCTTCTACATCTTGCGCGCCGTCGTGTTCAATCGCTTCGTCGAGAAGGTCCGAGAGTGCTGCGCCGCCGGCTTTTGCTTGGAGAACTGCGCGCCCGCGGCGGGCAAAGTTGAAGGCCGTCGAGCCGGAGATTCCGCCCGCCTTTTTAACGGCGAGCTTCAGATCCTGAAGTGTGCGCTGCTTGCTATCCGTTTCGATGTCGACTATTAGTGCGATATCGGGAGGCATAAGAAATTCCATAGTCATGGGCTCCAGCTTTGCGCCGGAAGCTGATTTGCCTTGCCCACTGGCGATGGCTCCTTCGATGAGGGCCTTTGGAACGCTGGCTGAGGTTTGGGTTAGAGCTTATGCTTCACAGTCTTCTTTCCTGTTTTCAATCACCTTTACTCGCAGCAGCAATTGCATTGGCCAGGGCTGGGTTAAACTGAATGTCGTCTCCGTACACTTTTAGAGTATTAGTATAAGCCATCATCGAGACATGACATATACTTACTTCTCGAGTACATGGCAATCAGCTTCGTGAAAGATGTTCGTTCCACCATTTTCTTCTTATCTGTCACGGCCTTGATATGTTTCGTCTTTGACCATTTATTGTGACCAGCCTCTCTGGGTCTTGTTGTGCTGAACTGTTGTCTGCATGCACAACAAATCTCCATGCGGGAGGTAGCTGGACGCGCGACAAGCTGTCGCAACGCGCCAGCAAAACGCTTCGGTAGCGCCATCGTGGCCATCAAAAGCCAAGAGTGTCCGGCGAGCTACCAGGACTCGTCGCAGCGTTTGTGTAAATGATGCAACATGTGAAGCCCGTCATCCGCGACGGGTTAATGATCTTCCCCTGATGCAGTGGCCTGGCCTGGCCGCCCCGCCACAAAGTGCCCCCCCAAAAAGGGAGCTAGCCCACCAAGCTCCAGTGGGCTGCTCGTCACTGAACTGGCCTGTCGCTGCCCCTGTGTTTCCGCAGCATCTCATCCGGACATCCTGAACCTCTACAAACCGGCGCACGCCAGCATTGACGCCAACCTGGGCCACGAATACAGCTCGGTGCACACGACCTTCCGACTGCTCAATGATTTAAAGTAGCAGCAGACCATGTCATCCAACGAGGAGCCCGAGGCTCCACCCCCGGCCGCCGAGTCGCAGCCCACGCCACCGCCTGCACCACCCCCGGCCGAAGAGACGAAGAGTGACAACCCGGAGCTCGACCTTCAGAAGCTGCAGTCCTTGCCCGCCGAGCAGCAGGAGCTCTTTCTTTTGACATTTGTTACCGATTTGACAAAATATGTACGCCACCTCGAACCGGACGACTGTACGGCGCAGCAGTTCTACCTGAAGAAGGAAATCTTCCGCATTATCAACCTTGCTGCCCCTCAACCGTCCAGGGTCATTCGCAACAACCTGGGACAATGCCTCGCCTACGTCTTCACTCATGGCGACCGCAAACTCCTTTTCGAGACGATCAATGACTTGAATAGTGTCATTTCTGGCGCCAAGTCGAAAACCGATACCGAAACACGCGCAAAGCATGCTGCTGTCGTCTGCCTTGGTGATGTGTATGCTGCTGCTGGAGATAGTGCAATTGGGCTGCACCAACTGTGCTGCACTGCGCTCATCAAGCTTCTCAAATCATCTTCCAACAATGCAGGCCTCCGCGCTGCCATCTTCACTGCTTTGGCCAAGATTACTGGCATTGTTGAGGGTTCCATGGACGAGAGCATCGCGCGTGACATTTGGAAGCAGGGCAGAAATCATGCTTCCAACGACAAAGGATCTCTTGTGGTTGTTGGAGCTTCACAGTGCTTGAAAGCTCTTCTGAGGCATACCTCCTATTTCAAGAACTCGTCCGACTTTGACAAGCTTGAAACAGCCATTTTCAAGGCCTTCGATTCCTCTATTGCCCAAGTTCGACATGCTGCCGCCAGCTGCCTCGCTGAAGCATATACCCAAGGATTCTCCGAAACTGCACCTAGTGAATCGGCCAAAAGCAAAAAGACAAAATCCAAGCTGAAGCGTCAATCTACGCTTCCGGGCATGATTGGCGACGATGATGAAATTCCTTCGAGAACAGCCAGTCCTGCCCCTGGAGCGAAGCGCAAAGAGGACCTTGCGCTTTCTCTCGGCGATATTCTTCGACAGCTTGCTGCTCAGTATGTGAAGCCTACGACATCCAATCGCGCGCGAGCTGCAATTGGTGTCTGCTATGGGAAGCTATTCCGCCGCGTCGGCGAGAATGTTATTGAATCAAACTATCTTCTCATCGTCGATACGCTCACTACCGATATTTTGGGCAACACGAGCATCGCCAACAACCGCTACCGTCTCTTGATCTCCCGCAGGATTATTGATACCCTCCTCCACGACGTCATTGGCAACAAGATTCTTGGAGAATCGGGCCAAATCAAAATTGCTGAAGTTTTGATTAACGGCATCCTAAAGAACTACCCTGCCGCTTTGCCCGAACGACCTGAGCCTTCAAAGCAGACGCTCATCACTGCACTACGCGCCGTTGCAGCGCTGATACAATCTTTGGGTTCTGCCTCCAACAAGTTTGCAGAGTCTTGCCGTGATGGTCTGCTACAAGTATTCCAGCACCCCAGCTACTCTGTTCAAGTATTTGCCTCCCAGTGCATGAAGATCTTCGCGGTAGCCTGCCCCCAACAGCTCCTGCCATGCCTCTCCGTGTGCATGAACAGCCTGTTTCGGGAGCTTTCACTGCTCGCGGGTGGCAGAAACTCTCAAAGGCGTTGCGTTGGTCTAGCACACGGCTTGGCTGCTACTCTCAGTTCTAGCCCATTGCGCCCCCTTCATGGTTCGCTGGATATCAACAGTCGTGTTCTCACCATGGCAACGAATCTCCTCAAATCTTCAGGCCAGTCCGAACTGCGAGTTTCCAGTACTCAAATCCAGGTTGCATGGATCTTGATCGGAGGCCTCATGTCTCTAGGGCCAAATTTTGTCAAGATCCATCTGTCACAGCTACTACTGCTATGGAAGAACGCACTCCCCAAACCGCTGGCCAAAGACAACACTACATCGAGAAGTCTGCTTGAAGCCTCTTTTCTTACTCATGTGCGAGAATGCGCTCTTGGATCGATATTGGCTTTCCTTGAGTTCAACAATCGATTGCTGACAGTGGATGTGTCTAAACGTATCGCGACCATGCTGCAAAGTACAACCGCGTTCCTGAAAACGCTTCCAAGCAAAAAAACAACCGAGGATGTTTCGCAAAGACTAACGCCTGCCATCCAATTGCAGGATCTGGAAAAGATGGTTCAGCGCCGTGTTTTGCAGTGCTATGTCAAACTGGTCAATCAAAGTCCTGCAGGCGGGAGTGAAGCACTTCTACAGTCCAACTTACTGACTCTGGCCATTTCTTTGTTTGCAGATCCAGAAAATTACTCTGCCAACTCACTGAGTGCTTCCATTGCCAATGCTGCAGCAACCTACGAGTCTATCTGGGACGTTGGCGACAATGATGGCTTTGGCTTAACTGGCTTGGTCTGTGGATTCAACGTTCGCAGCTTGCCAGGCCAACACGAATCTACTATGCAAGAAACATTCAGACCTGATTCTCCCGAAGAAGTCATCGATAGCATTCTGCTATCGCCCATCTGTGGCAGCCTAGAACACGATGCTTCTGCCCTCTACATCGGCAGTTTGGATCTTAACGAGGCGAGACCTGACCCCCCGGCCACGGAAGTGATCAACATGGCAATTCAACTCTTTGCTTTCGCATTCCCTCTTACACCCGCCAAGGTCCAAGAGAGTATTTTAGAGCAGATTCGCACATTTGGCTCCTCTGGCTCTCTCCAACGCGACCTGGCCAGGAATGCCGCAATTAGCGTCAATGTGGCCACCGCAATCTTGGCCACTATGCGAGTTGCCACGAAAGAAACCAACTCCCCAGCTGGCGATGTTACCAACACCGCGGTTGAGAAGCTCCTGCAGGATATTGTGCGAGATTTCGTCATTGATCAAGATCAGTACGTCAGAAGTCTGGGATATGCGGCGACAGCCAGACTTTGTAACGTTTATGGAAACGCATTCACAAACCACGAAATCAAATATCTGGTAGATACTATCGTCGGCAACCGTGAGCCTAGCGCACGAGCGGGTTGTGCGATGGCACTTGGATCTATTCAGACAAAGGTTGGCGGCATGGCTGCTGGATACCACCTCAAAACTATCCTGGGTATTCTGATGTCCCTCTGCAACGACCCTCATCCTATTGTACATTTCTGGGCTTTGGAGGCTTTGTCACTCGCTGCCGATGCCGCTGGCTTGAGCTTCTCTGGCTACGTCCCAAGCACACTAGGAATGCTCGCTCAACTGTTTGTCTCCGAGACACACCACCCGGAAATCCCGTCAGCAATTACAATGACCCTCGAGACAGAGCTCTCTACACCGGCAGCCATCGCTCGCTGCATTGATTCCCTTATCAATGTGCTCGGTCCAGATCTGCAGGATTCGAAGAAATCTAGAGAATTGATTTTTACGCTGGTTGGTCAATTCCAAGAATCTGACGATAAGCTGGTCGAGAGGGCTGCGTTGGTGTGCTTGGAACACCTGTCTATGTACGCGCCGGGAGAGATGAACTACTCGGAATATGTTCTGTTGCTTCAAAAATACCTATCTTCAGAGCATGGCGAGCTGAGAGATGCTGCAATCGACGGTATCCACAACATGATGAAGCGGAATCCGCGTGATGTACTCCGATATGCAGACCCCGGCTTTGAAGAAAAGCTTTGGTTACTACTTGATGCCGTGCCTGACCATGATGGTATCATGAACATTATTCGGAACTGGCTGCAGCAAACTTGTCTCACTGAGACGAATGATTGGCTAGATCAGCTGCAAAGAGTGCTCCGGCTGACGCGCGTCAAAGAGAAGGCTGTAGTTGCTGTAGTAAAGTCTTCCGGTGGCGCAGTTGACCTGAACGATGAAGAGGTTGCCGGGTTCGCGGCGGCTGCCACAGAGACAACGAAAGATGGCAAGGGTGGTGAAACTGATGCTGAGCCGTTGCGCTGGCAAGTCACTACCTTTGCAATCTCTTGCATTGGTGATATCTTCGCCATGGTGGCCAAGGATGTGGCTGCGAACGGTGAATCGGCTGCTCAAACGGCGCTCCAAAACAAGATTGCTGAAGTCGTTCGTATGGCATTTTCAGCCTCGACTTCAGGCGTATTGGAGCTCCGTATCTGGGGCTTAAAGATTATCGGCGCAGTCTTGAAAATGTTTGGCAAAACGCCCGATCCTGATTTCGAAGAAGCTATGCTGCTTGAGCAATACCAGGCACAGATCAGTTCTGCCCTGACACCTGCATTTGCTGCCGATTCATCCCCCGAACTCGCCTCAGAAGCGGTTAATGTTTGCGCCAGCTTTATCTCCATTGGCATCGTCACTGATGTTGAGCGGATGGGCCGTATTCTGAAGACTCTTGTCAGCGCCTTGGAGAACTTTTCGTCCGATGATGAGAATGCCGGTATTGGCGACCTCAAAGGACTGTCTTCAAATGCACAGACCATGGTCAAGATTGCAGTATTCTCTGCATGGGCTGAGCTGCAAGTCGCCAGCAGCGAGCAAAAATACCTCTTGGATGTTCTGAAGCCGCACATTGGCACGTTGACGCCGTTGTGGCTGGAGTCTCTTCGCGAATTCGCGCGTCTTCGATTCGAGCCTGATATTTCCATGACGCTGGGACCCCCTTCGCTGTCAGGAAGCCTGGATTCAATTTACGCAGCTCTGAATCGTGAGACATTACTCAAGTTCTACCAAGATGCATGGCTGAAACTCGTCGATGCCATCGCCTCTCTGATTGAGCAAGACAGCGAATTTGTTTTCGATGCTCTTGATGGCAAGGAGTCGACCGAAACCACTAATGGAAGTCGTAAGGCTGGCATCAACTACCGCGACGAACCCGTTGCGTTCTTCTTCGTCTTGTTCGGCTTGGCCTTTGAATCACTCGCTATCCGACCGGGCCAATCTGACTCGCTGGCTACTCGCGACCAGACGCTTGCTATCCTGCAGGCACTCAAGCGCATTCTCCATCCTAGCGTCTCTGGACACGCCATTTACCGCCCTGATGTGTTTGCCGAGTCAATGGATCTGCTCGACCGCCTCGTGTTGACAGAGGGTATTGATGTACAGACCGTCATTGTCGATATTGCACGCGCCATGTGCGTCACGCACCCCTCTGCACGCCGCCAAGGCTCCGAAGAGGGTGATTTGTCTGAAGACATCGACCAACTTTTCGAGCTCACCAGGATCATTGTCCTTGTATTGTCGGGACTGCTGCCAAACTTGGCAGAGGGCAACCAGCCGGTACGACACCAGATCAACGAGGAGACTCTTGTGCTTATCCGCACCTCTCTGGATGCGCTCGTCGACGCCGCGGAGGTCTTCCCAGCCATCATCAAGTCTGACCTGCATGCGTGCATCATCCACATCTTTGCCACCATACTCGCCACACCAAGCTGCCAGGAGCTCATTGTTCCCCAATCGCTAGCAACCTTTAAGCGATTCATTGGTAGCATGAGCGGTTCGCGAAAGATTGCTTCCGATGGCTCCTCTCCAACTGATGTGCAGCTTCAGGGTTGCTTGCGCCGCTTCCTATCCATCTACCTCAACGCTCAAAAGCGTGAAGAGCCAACGTCCTTGATCTGCGTGAGGAATTGCCTGCTGGCAACAACTATCCTCTTCACTGGCGGCAACAATCATCTTCCAGCCTCGGAGGCGCTCGTCGTGAGATATCTCGATGAGCTGCTGGACTGCCTCACTGACCGCATGGTAAGTTCCAAATTAGCCGCTGAAACACAACTGCCACTAACCGTGACCACAGACCGCCAAGATTGCCGCCAACTGCATCCGGTCGTTGCTACTGCAGGGTTCACCCTCACCTTCCGACATCACCATTGCTCGGTACCTCGTGCCCCGGCTCATTACCTTTGTCACCAACGTCGAGCCGGAGGACCCCGAGCAGGCCCGCTCTCTCGTTGCGCACAGCCTCTGCCTTTATGTCGGCGCCGTCGACGCGGAGCGCACTCCGTCCGCCATGGCCCTCGTGATTCCAATGCTCATGGCGCGCGCCACAGCTGAAGGCGAAGCGCGATACCACGAGACGAGCGCCCGGCTGCTCGAGGTGGCAGCCACGAACCAGGATGCGTTCCGCAGCATCGTCGGGGCCATGAGCGCCGCGCAGAGGAGCCTGCTGGAGGAGGTGGTGCGTTCGGCACGTCAAGTCTCGAGCAACGCGAACCAGGATACCACGGACGCGTCGGGTCAGCCTACGATTCAGCTCAAGATGAGCTTTGGTGGCGCGTCGTAGTTGAAAACAGCAGATGAAATGAGATATGGGTTTTGAATGAGCATAATGTTATCTGGTGACGGGATAAACTTGCATGGAGGATGGTTAGAATACCGGGCATATATACAAAAACACAATTTTTATTTAGATGATAATAATTCCAACTTTTTTTTAGCGACTTTCCATCTGCCCTCGCTCAGTTTCGGAGCTTTTCCTCCGATACGGTATTCTGTCTCGGCATCAGTAGTCCTGTTCTCGCGTCAAAAGGTCGCCCAGAGCCGTTGGCAATCACCACTTCGTTAAGGGTGATGTTTTTCTTTTCCGGTTCGTTGGGCAGTGGCCACGGTCGTCCAGAGCCGTTGGCAATGACCACCGCATTGGCGGCAACGCGTTTCTCTTCTTGTTCTTCAGGTATTGGCCACGGCCGTCCCGAGCCGTTCGCAATGACGATTCCCGGTAGCGTCTCTTTCTCGCTTCGCAGCAGCGATTCTGCTGCCTCCGTGTTGCTGTCGCCGCTGGCTGCTGCTGCTGCTGGCTCGAGCGGTTTCTTCTCTTTGGAGATGGGATGTGCATGTTGCCTGTCGTTTTTCGACGCGCCCTTTTTGCTTTTTGTCCTGTATTTTCTTTTTTTCTCTCGACCTTTTGTCATTTTTGGTCCTCGTTTGGCCGGCTCTTCCATCTTTGGTCAGGGAAATAGCTGCTTCAATTACATGTCTAGTCGCCCACGGCCGAGTCATCCACTCCGGCCTTCCTATATAGACCGTGTGTTTTGAATCATTGTAGTACCAAAATCACTCATACACGGCAGTCTTTCAATTAATTTTTGAGCAACAGTACGGGTAGCCGCCTGCAGCGGGTGGGGGAAGCGCTCTTGTGAGTCCTAATCGATTTGCACCTGTGCACTGATGTCACAAAACGCAAGCTTGAACTTGTACTTTGTTGATTCAAGTTGGCCATAGCCGTGTTATTCTTTCTTAAGCATTTTGCTTCTTCAAGTGTTCCGAAACGAAAATGTATCTTCTACCGCTGTTCCGTCATCGATGGATATCTCTGAAATATCTGGGTCGGCTCCCTTCCTCCTCGGCGGCTCGTCGTCCCACTTTGACGCACCATGCCATGTCTCCGGAACCTGGTCTCCCTCGCCTAGTGACAAAATCCTGTACTGCTGCGCCGTCGACAGCAGCGCCAGCGGAATCTCCATGTCCGTGTTGATCCAGGAGATATGCGCCTTGACGGGTGCCCCGACCGAGTTCTTCACCGAGATGAACTCTTCGGGTACCACGGGCGTCGGCCCTTGCAGCAGCGGGTCCCAGAGGTACGACAGCCCCTGCCGACTCTCGTCCTGCGAGGTGATGAGGAGCAGTTCCCGCGTGTTCTTGTGCCATGTAAAGGATACGACAGAGTGGAACACGAGAACGGCGCGTAGTTCCGCGGCGACAATGTCCCAGATCCAGACTGTGCATGGTGCGTCGTCGAGTTTTGTGGCGAGGAGGTTGGATGACGCGTCAAAGGCGAGAGTAGAGCATCCGGGTTTCGTTTCTATTGGCTTCCCATCGGATGGCATGCCTGGCGGTGAGATCATCTGCGTCGCTCGCTGAAAAGTGTGTATCGTTTGTCCATCTTTAGATGTATTAAGCTGCTCTTGCCATACCTTTGCCGACGGTTAGCTATCTCATACCAGTTGTGTTATCAGTGATCAACGTACTTGTAGCGTGTCTTGCGGGACGATGGTCACAGGATGTGAGAATTTTAATTTCCTTCTCCACGAGTCCGTTTGCAATATTACAACATCGCGGCTGTGGTCACCAACGGCGCACAGTTCGGAGTTGTGACTCGGTTGGCATGTTTTGATGCCCAACTCTAGTAAAGAGTCAGGATTCTCGGAGAGATTGATTCCGGTTATTGTTCTGAAATGTTGCCCGTCTGCCGTGTAGAGGACTAGGTGGTGCCCGTGAGCGGCCGACTCCCACAGCATCAGCCACTTCCCGTCTGGTGTCCACGACACGGCCTGCGCGTCGACCGTCTCCACAGCCCACGACTTTTGCACCTGCCTAGAAACGGGATGGTGTATGCTCACGAAGTCTTTGCCGTTTGAGCGCGTCAATATCGCCAAGTGTTCGGTTTCTGGTCGCACTGAGTAGCTGCGACCCACCGATGAAGGCTGGTGAAATTTGGGATTGGCCACCTCGAGAGCCGTGGAGGTAGAGAGGTTGAAGATGGACAGTTTGAGGCCGGACGGCGAGCAGATGAGCACCTCGCTGTCGCGAGCGCCGAAGCGCGCAATGTTGGCCTTTTCTCCGGGGAGCAGAGGGCTGCTGATGGTGGCGTGGAAGGATGAGTCGATGCTGGCGGTAAAGACGTGGACGCTTTCGCCCGCGCCGACGAGCAGCCGCGTTGACGAGGGTGACCATAGAAGTGAGCTCACAGGGCCGATATCAGATGGAAGCTGAATCGCATGCTCTGTCTGCAGAGTCTCGACTGAGCGTACAGAAATTGTCTGCGCGCTCAGCGTGGCGACCAGCCGCCCATCTGGGCTCGCTCTGCAGAGCGGGGAGGCTAAAATATCTCGGTCAATTTGGTTTCGGGAGGGACTGGGCTGGATTGTAAAGTATTTGGTCACGTACAAGGAAACACAGGAGAAGCATACATGACAAAAATGCCACGCGCAGTATATCGATCTAGGCGCAAATGATGGAGGGTCGTTGTTTGATATTGGCGGTTGATGTCTACAGTATTGCCCACTTGGGACTAGCGCGGGGTAATGCTCAACTGTGCGGGCATGTTAGTAACAGACAGTTTGACAGAATGAATTATTGCAGGCCGTGAATTTTTTCTCTTTTTTCGAGAATAGTTCCTGAAAATTTTATACACCAAATATTTCATCTCATGCTTCTTTTTAATAAACCAGGTTTGGCGGTCTACTATAGCATGTCGCTTGCAACCCTCCTAGCACCGCCAGGTTCGAAACGTCGTTTCACAACGGTAGGCTCGCAGGAAGTTCGTTTCATTCATTGGAATAATGAAAAATCGTGGTATCAAGTATAATTAAATATTCAGCTATTCTCTACATTTTCCTGCCTTCCGTTTTCTACCTGAGGCGGGCCCCAAGGAAAAGCAGTTATGAGATCCGCCACCAGGTTGTACTCAGCTTCGTATTGGTTCTGGAATACTTGACGGTGTATGGGCTGAGATGATTCAAAGTTCAGCCCAGAGCGCATGCCCTTGGCAAATTCCCAATACTCGGGATAGAAGCCTGAAATTTCCCAATCAAGGATGCCTGAGAGTTTGCCCCCATCGACAAGGATGTTCTTCAAGTGCAGATCGGCATGAGTAAAGAAGGATTTGTGCTTGCGAGAAAAGGCCTCCGGGTGTTTCGAGCGCCAAGATTCAACATTGCCGCCAGTCATGGACTCATTCCACTCGTCTTCGCTATCAAAAGGGCCGCATGCATGGCACCCAACAACCGCATCACGAATCTTGGCTCCTTGGTTGGGCGTTTTCGACACGCCGCTGAATAAATGCCCTGAACGGTTTGGGATCAGTCTCATTTGAGCGATTACCGCGCCCAGATCGTTAGCAAGCTGCCGCCGCTCTTGATAGGTCATGCGATAGAGCACAGACAAGACTTGTACACCGGGCACTTGGGTCATTATCGCAATATCACCTCCGGCGTCATCTTTGTAAGTGTCTATAAGAATAGGTGCAGGCACACTGGGGGCTTCGGCTTCCAAAAACGCGAGGGCGGCCGCTTCGTTGCCCGCGTCTCTCTTCGCAAACAGACCTGCAGTTTGAGACTGATAAATGTGGACAACTCTCCCTTGCTCGGATTCGGGAAGCATCTTTTTATATATCCAGACCCTTGCGGGTTTGGGCACAGCGTGCCAAAGACGACGTAATAATAGTAGCCAGGATCGATTCCAGAATTCTAAAAGCCATTGAAGAGCTTTGTCAGAAAGCATGGGCAATTGATGATGTTATTTTCATTACGTACTGTTTGTTTGCCGCGGTGGCCAGGGCTTTGAGCACTCCTCTTCGATGGCAAAGTGATCGAGCGCCTCTGCGAACGCTCTCTGAAGCCGTATGAGGTAGGGGGAAGGAAGAGGCGTCTCGGAAGGCGAATCAGTACTCAACCTAGCAAGACTCATTCGATCCTGCGACAAAGGCTTCCTGTCACAATATTGTAGATTGGAATCATATGAGAATGCACCCAACTAAAGGAGAATCAGTGATACAGAGCATCCATATTTTTAATAACTCGCGTACCTGTATCTGTTTGACGATTTCCATATTTATCGGTTCCAGGCCGTAGTTTTGAGAGCCGTTCAGTGCCTGGAGCGTCAACTTGTACCGCCGGATGCCCGCGCCTAAGCCTGGTGACAACAGCCACGCGTTGGTGGTGTTTGCTCCATTCGCGCTCAACACGGCGCTCAGACCAGGCACATTTTTCGGTGCGACGAAAGCCTGAAGAAGCTGGGCTTCTGGGCTCTGATTTCCGGTTTCGAGGAGAGGCGCTAGGCTCGGTGAAAGAAGGTAATCGGCTACGGGATCTACGAGCTGCTCGCAATGGCGCGGACTGATGCAGCATCGCCCCTTGTCGCGGCGCTGGAGCAGGGCAGTCAGCTCTGCACTGACAGCAGTCTGCTCCAAGGCTATTCATTTCCGCTCTTTAGTCGAATCCGTCGAAGCTTACAAGCGCCCTCCAGCACGTACCTGTGAAAAGCACGCTGCGCCACTCGGTCTTGAGTTGGCGCAGCACTTGCTCAATGGGTTCACCCGGACTCGCCAGGATACGGCGGTGGATCTCGTTGGCGGCCGCTTCCTGGTCGTAGGAGCCGTCCAGAAACGACTCGGCAAGAATCACATGCTCTATTGGTTGGAGATCAGAAGACTGGATAGCATTTCTAATGTCTTTTACCTGCGTCGCCATGGCCACGGACATACAGATTGATTGGTTGGTAGAGCAGGATTCGTTTCGGGGAAAGCGGCCACTGCAATGACCCGTTTCAGGGCAGCAGTAGTGCGCCAAGGTAGGGGGTCAGCCGCTGTGAACCGAAATCAGTACCAAGTCAAGTACTGAGCGCAGCTTTGCAAAAACAGGGCAATGCAAATAAGTAAATCAAAAGTGATAGAATGAGATCTTCTCACACTGAGTGAAGATTTTTTTTTTCTGTTTTTTGTCGCTTGCGTTAAATTCTTGACTGTCCTGATCTTGAAAAGGTTGTCGCCAGGCTGCAAGTTGTTGGGCCGCTCCATGCCTACCTAAGAGGTCGAGATGGAGGCGCGAACCACCAACTAGGTAGTTCACAGCAGCTGCTAGGCAGACAGGAGCTACAGCCTGATTCAACCTTTTCGGCGACTGCCAGGTTCTCGAGGCGGTCTCAATTTCTGGCCAACAACGGAAGAGTAGTGATAGCCGTTTATTTATTCCTGACTTCCCGCCGCATTAGATTGATGGACCTCATCTTTCTCGTCTTGTCAAAGTCGCAGCACAACATCATCACGTTCTTTATTCTCTCTTTCCTGCAATCTCTTCATCCATCCAACAACTTGCAGTTTCACTCGAAATGGGATCCTCTGCAAGAGCAATTCATTTCGACGCGGACGGCCTGTACGTCGTGCTCTCGGACCAAGGTGCTAACCAACCGATGCACTGGGGCCTGTACCTCCACACCGGCAAGGAGAGAGGATTGATTTTTCACATCCGCAACCGCCAAGATGATCCCACTTGGTTCTTTGAGCATAAAACCAGTGAAAGAATGATGCAATCGCAGAGTGTCATGGTGGCGCTCAAAATCGCCGTGCTCCAGCCAGCGGCCATGCACGATGCTCTTGAGAAGTTCATGGGCACTACCACGGAAACTGGCATCAGCATGGAGGACCCCAACCGTTATGGCCAGCTGACTTGTCGCACTTGGGTCATGCTGGCGCTGTACGAACTAGACCAGCACGGCTACATCAGCATCATGCCGGGCTACACAATTGAGGATGTCGAGGCGGAGGCTACTGGTATAGCAATGGAAAATGCTCGCTTGAAGACGCGAATCCCAGATGAGCGTTTGGTTGTAAAGAGCCACTATAGCAAGGCATGAATTACAGCAAGTCACGATGGCGGCTTGGTAGAATGGGCATCAGCAGCTTGTATGTTAATTGGGAGGCACACGTGGTAGACAGTTTTCGTTATCAATATCATGCATGTAACACCTCGGTTACCTCATTTCGTTGATTAGCTTGTTTTCCTTATTCTGGTTGTTGAGACGCCACCTTGCCTAGACGTGATGTTACTGGATTGGACATGACAACCATGGCTTGCTGCTGTATAAAATATCGGGGGGAGGGAACCACCCGCACTACTTGAATCGCCGATTTAATGTGTTCTTATCGGCGACTTTTCTTCCAGATTGCGATGAAAGCTGCCA
This sequence comes from Aphanocladium album, assembly GCA_029218145.1. Taxonomy (NCBI): domain Eukaryota; kingdom Fungi; phylum Ascomycota; class Sordariomycetes; order Hypocreales; genus Aphanocladium; species Aphanocladium album. The sequence goes on from JARDXD010000508.1 coordinate 25,064, forward strand.
ACGGCGCCCGCACAACCCCACTGTAGCTTCCACCAGCGGAGCCCAGACTAGACGACTGCATCCCCCGAGAGCATGTACTTGGTGCCGAAACCCGGGCTTTCGCGTCTTTGTGTGTGCCTTTTGACCTGAAAAGCGTCATTCTTGTCTCAATCTTTCATCCTTCTCGGAAGCCGGCAAGGCAAGCTGACAAATGAACTGCCCGTGAGGGCCAATCCCTTCGCATTTCACCCAGGCACGATGATGCAATGACACAGCAATTGCTCGCTTCCCTCGCTGAATTTTCGTATTTTATGAGTGGCTTTCCGGTGCCTTGTTCTCTGTCAACTAGATAATGAGACTATTTCTCTCAAACCGTTTCCTCAAAGTTTTACCTTTAAACAAGCCCGACTTACACCAGGTCAGACCGTACCATCCATCTCTTCAACAGTCAATTACACCGCATACTCTGCAAGTATGATATTTTACACATATTCCTCTAGATTAACATTCTTTACAGTCATCATTAACTCCAATTGTTTCCAACCCATCAGCTACACCAGCCATGGCACCTGAGCCGCTACCCAACCCGCTACCCAACCCGCAACGCGTCATCACCGACACCGATCTCAAGACGGGCATTTCGCGATTCTTCACCGACACCCCCGAGAGTCTCGACGTCAAGCAAAATCTAGGCAGTTCCCTCTTCCGCCTCGCCTACCTGGCCGATCGCACGCCTGCCGACCTCGACGGCGCGGACCTGACCCGATACCTCGACTACCTCGCCAACGCCAGCGTCCCGCCCGTCACCGTGTCCGATGGCCGCGGCGTCGTATGGTACATTGACACCCCGCCCGGTAAGGGCAGCCCGTTTCACCGCACCGTCAGCTTTGACGTCGTGATCCAGGTCGCCGGCGAGATTGAAATCACGCTCGAGTCGGGCGAGAAGCGCATCCAGAAGCCGGGCGACATGGTCATCCAGCGCAGCACGGCGCATACCTGGAGGAACCCCAGCGAGGACAAGTGGGCGCGCATGGTGGGCGTCATGTACTCGAGCAACCCTATTGTCTTTTGAAACGGTACAGAGCTTGGTCCTTCTGGGCTCTAAATTGTGAGATATTGGCGAAAACTCGGTAATATCAACTAGAACAAATGGGTGGCGGCGGGCCCTTGATCATATTTGTGTTTCAGTTAGTTGATTCAGTAAATAATACATCGACGCATCTAGAAAACCCAGCTTCGTGCAACCCCCACCCTTTGTTCAGGTATACAAGAATAATGAAAATGCAAAACCGGTTCCGTGCTATACATGACTGGGCCGGCATACCCTCTAATGCCGCTATGATGATTTTTCGTGTCTTTTTTTTGTCTATTATTTTGCCTCAACAGCCTTTTCCCAGGCACTCTCGAAACTGTCTTGATTGTCTACCATGACGATGCTCTGATCAGCTTGTGTGCTGACAGGCGTCTTTTCCGTTTGCTTCGCCGGCGTGGTGGCAGTGGCATCGGAGGGCTTGACGTGCACCGCGCTCTCCATGAGACCGTCTCCGCGCACTTCGCTTTCCCAGTTGCTGGAGTAGACAACGGCCGCAAAAGCTTCGAGTCCGCGAACCGCCTCCATGTCCTGCAGATACTCATTGGGAACGCCGTTGCCAATGACGTGGGCTTGGCGCGTCAGCACAGACAGAATCTTGGGCAACAAGACAACCTTGCTCTGCTTGGCCTCCGTAATTACGTTGGCCATGAAGCCGCTCTCGTCGATGGGGATCTCGAAGGCTTCTGTCGCCAGCTTCTTTTCGACCAGCGTAGAGAAGCCTGCATCGAGCAGGAGTGTGAGCACGTGGCAGAATGCAGGTGACTCGATCAAATCGGCGGTCTCGTCAAGAAGCCTTCGCAGTGCTTCAGGTGAAGGTTGAGCTGGGAGGCCGTGCTGCGCCGAGTTGTCCTCGAGGATGCCAGATTGGCGGATGACTTCGTCTTCCTGGTCTTGGGGCGGGAGTAGATATTTGAGCCAGTTGGCGCTGCGTCGCTCCTCTTGCGTAGAGCCCTCAATCTGTCTGCGAACCTCAATGATAAGGTCGGACAGGCGGTCGAAGCTGATGAGATCCCGAGGGTTCAGGGTACCAAACACAGAGCGGACAGCGCTGTCGACTGTCTTCATGATGTCGACCCATCCCTTGTTGAGAAGCCACCAAGAGAACGTCAGGTACTTGCGGTTTGTGTCGAAGTCAGTGCCGTACGCCTGGTCGGTGTTGTCGTCATCGTTGTTCTCGAGGCTAATGGTAGCTGACTGCACACCGGTGGCGAGGGCAACGACGCTGGAGAGGTAGCTTCGGCGACCGAGAAGGTTGAGCTGCACGCGGGTGAGCATGGTCAAAAGGGCAAGCGTGTAGATGAGCGTGAACGAGCGGGTGACGGCTGTGAAACGTCAGCATGATACTAAATGAGTGGCGGGGTCGATAGTGGCATACAGCTGATGATGAGGTCATCCCACAGCTGTCGCTTGGAGCGACGTGGCTTGGCCGAGGTGCCGTCCTGCGCAGCATCCTCAGGGACAGAGGTCAGAGGAGGAAGCGACGCTTGACTGGCGTGGATGCCACTCTCGCTCATGATGGAGCTCTTGCTGTCGTCCTCTGTCAAGGTGGTGTCGGCAATGCTAGGCGGCGTAGGTGAGCCACCGGCGGGGTTGGACTTGATCACCTTGGCTGTCTTGGCCTGCTGGATCTCGTAGGTGATTTGCTCCGTGTTCATCTCGGCGAGGACGTTGCTGGCGGCGGTGGGGAGGAGGGCGAGAACGGTAAAGGTGCAGTCCTCTTGGTTCTGTTCGAAGCGACGGCGCAGGCTGCAAGTGGTAAGCAGGGCGATACATGAATCACAGCTCGTTTGCAGAGGGTTCTTACTTTTCTTTCGATATGCGCTCGCTCGTCATGCGCTCGCGCGCGTCTGAAATCTTGGACATGACATATTGGCTGACGACGTAGCCTGCGCCGACAATGCCGACACCAATCGCAATCGGCGTCCGGTTCCGACGGAACCATCCCCGTACTGAGGAGATCATGTCTGCTGTATGTGACGAGGGTTGCGCTCGAGCGGGTAGATGGTGCAGACGAGCTCAGACGGATATAATTGTGCCGATCGTTGTCATGGAGGAGTCGGGCGTCGATGAGCTTGGAGGCTGGCTTGTGTGGAATTTGGCGCGCTCGTGAAGCAGACCGTTGCGCTAGAAAAAGAGTAGAAAGAAAATACCTTGCACAGGTAGTGTTGAAGTAAGAGCTGCACTGGTCCAGACGCAGGTTGAGGATGCAGAAACAAGGTGCGTCAAGCTATCGTCATCTGAAGTCAGGGCAAAAAGGTGGCTCAGGTCGCGCAGAGACAGACACGAGCGCAGCAGCTGCACCCAATTAATCAAGGGCTGGCAATTGGCGACACGCGAGCCGAGGCCTCGGCCCCCGAAAGCGAAAGGCAGCTGCTGCGGGACCACCAAAGGGGGGGAGACAACCGAGCTTAGAGGTAGGGTACATGCCGTTTGCGGTTGGCGTACACCAAATAACAAGTACATTTCTGCCCGCTGTCAGGCTTTACCATGTCTCTGCCACCTGCGCCACATGCCCCAGAATCTGGAGTTGAGGCGCTAGCCCGATTCGGCCCTGAGCCAAGATCAGGACAGTCAGGACAGTCAGTGGTACGAGGCAAGGAGGCAAATTCAAAATTACGAAAATTATTTGAAAATAAGTAGTATTGCATTTATATGTTTCTGATTGTTTAGTTGAGCGAAAAGAGAGGATGCGGCCGCTCATCAAGTTCCAGTGATCCGGCTGAGCAACAAGACAGAGACATAACCGAATAAGATACTATAAATGTAGAGCCTAGTACACAGTAATGAAAGTTGCAGCCTGTTTTCTGCACTAATATAGTTTAACTAGGCACTCTTGCACTTTAATCTCTTATATAAATTATCCATGTTAGCATCTCGCGTCACATTTCGATCGGACAGAGGACTTTCTCATTGACAGATTTGCATTTTCTCATCTTATATACTACTTTGCAGCTATATACTTTGCAGCTATGTACTTGCAGATATATACATCCAATCATCTACTTAAGCCGTGACAAGAGTAAGACGGTAGGTCTGGAGAATCTCATTGACGGGCTGGAAGTAGGTCGTTCCGCCTCTTGTGCAGTCACCATTGCCTCCCGAGGTGACACCCTGTGCCTGGGAGCCAGAGTACCAGGAGCCGCCCGAGTCGCCGGGCTCGGCGCAGACGTTGGTCTGGGTGAGGCCCGTGACGGAGCCCTCGGCGTAGTTGACGGTGGCGCCCTTGGCGCGGACGGTGCCGCAGTGGACGCCGGTGGTCGAGCCGGAGCGGCAGATGCTGGCCCCGACGGCAGACTCGGTGCTGCCTTTGACGGGTAAGCTACCCTGCCCGTAGCCGTTGATGTAGCCCCGGAGGGTGGTGCCACTTACGGTGCGGACGTAGCTCATGTCGGCGCTGCCGGGGAAGACGGAGCCGGAAAAGGTGCCCAGCTGCTGGCCGCTGCTGGTCGTGGCCCGGTCGCCGGGATCGCCGCAGTGGCCGGCCGACACGAAGCCCGTGGTCACGGAGAAGCCGATGGAGCAGCGCGAGGCCCCGTTGATGTAGTAGGCGTCGCCGCCCTGCACCGTGGCGCGCACGCTGGGCATCTGCTCGACGGTGCGCACCTCGTACTCGGCCGCGGTGAGGCCGACCTGCGCGGCCAGCTCTTCGGCCTGCGCGTGGCTGTCGCCGAGGGCCTCGATGACGAGCTTGTTGGCGGCCACGTCAATGTAGAACGAGGCGATGCCCGAGGTGGAGCGGCGAGCGTTGTGGCCGCCGACAAACACCTTGTCGAGGTCGGCCTTGGCCTGCTCGAGCTTGGACATGCTGTTGGCCATGACCACGGGCGTGGCGCCGGCGGCGGTGACCTGGTCGGCCGAGGCCTGGTCGGTGACGCCAATGTGCACGGCGTCCTCGTGGATCCAGGCACCGGCGAACGAGTCGCCGACCGAGCTGCGGACCTGCTCGATGACATTGGTGGCATCGAGGTCACGGGCGACGCGGGCAGTGGCCTGCTCGGCGTTGAGACCCAGGTCACGCTTCATGGCCGCCAGGATCTCCGGGTGCAGCTCGTTGGCCGCCTGCGTGGGAGCACCGTAGGCAACGGGCAGGACAACTGCCAGAAAGGCAAGAAACTTGGTAAGTTCCATAATGAATCAGAACAAAGAAGAGATAACTAGGGCGGATCCTTGCTGGTGTAAGCTGCTTTGGAAGTGTGGCGAGTCTCTGGTTCTATTGACATTTACGAGGCCAGATGAGGCCATTATATACTTTTCTCTCTCTCCTATCACTGATGTGACGATGCATCCGCTTCTCTCGCCTTCTATTCGACTTTGTCGTCGCCATGTAAGTCGAGCATGCGTTGCGGAACGAACAAGCACATTTCCGCGGTGCAGCAGTCCGCGTCGTCGGACGTTGTACTTGGGAACAAACTGTGCAACTTCCTAATCAGGTAAATCAGTAAAATGGCCAAGAGCTGCTTGCAACCCCAATCTATGATTGGGGTATATTGCGCAATGTCGTGACGGCCGATCCCTACGGTCGCCTTCCTAATTGGCTCTAAGTCGGCCCGTCACTGCGAAGGATTTCTTCAGCAACACAATCTACGCGAACGGGCAAAACTCCACAGATATCCACCCCCACAATGCAGGCATATTAAACGTCCGACCACGAGTTGCCAAAAAAAGAACGGTCCTCCGAACGATCCAACGTGGCTTCAGAGATATCATACAGACCCAGTTCAGTGATAAGCTACTAATAGACTCGTGGTAGTCAATTTAGTGACAACTTCCTCGACTCTCCCGAAGCCCTTGTCCTCAACGTAACAAAATGGTCCATATTTGCAAATTTCTTTTAATTATAATATACCTGCATTACTAAAGCGCATATTAATCAGTGACGAACCCTTGAAGGGACTTGCTAGACTTGGCAAGTGATCCTCGATCAGAGATTCTCCCACACTCAACACATACGGCCTCATGTGTATGTCGACCAGGAAACACATGGGCATATGATTAGACCATATGCTTAAAATAGCGTTGAAACAAGTATCCCGCGTGCTGCGATCACACATGCCTTTTCGGGAAGGAGATGGGAATGAGAAGACGATGATCCTGGGGTTAGGGGGGACTAGTTATGCATATAAGCCCTCTCGGTGATTTCTCTGGCCGTTCTGACAGGTTGACAGGTGTCACAGCTTGTTGCGGGTGTCACACCCTGGTGTGTGGCGCTCCGTGCCAAGTCTAGTCTAGAACCCGAGCTGGAGGCGAGCTGGGGGCCAACTAGCCACTCAGCAATCGTACATGGCTGGAAATATCCCGGTCTTTCATCTCATCTCTTTTTCGATTGGTTCTCTGTCTAGCTGACGGAGATAGAAAGACTGGCCGAGAGTGCAACTGCCGATGCTATCTCGTGGGTGACCTTCCTGAAGAAAGCAAGCGCTCCTTTGCAGGATGCATTATTGTCCTCTGCTGAAACTATTCAGATACTATTTTGATGAGAGGAAAAACTAAATATGTGCATTTGTCATCGGTTTGCACCGGCTCCGCTGGTCTGGTCTCCCCCATTTGATCCTTCGCCAGCTGCAGAATGTCACGGTGGCCATTAGCAGCAGCAATTTCCTGGTGCTTTATCTGACGCGGGAACGGCATCTCCTCTGAGCCGTATAAACGATTTCATCAGCTCCAATGCCGAGGTCTTGTTTTCCATTGCAACTTCCACCGCTTTCTTCGTGAGCCCAACCTCCTGTCCCGGCCAGCTGAGCAGCATCTCCATATCCCTGTCTTGCGTCGCAGTATGCCTCCTCGCTGCGATCTCCAACATTGTCGGCGTTATGCGAAATTCATCGCCCATACGACGGGAGAGTAGCTCCAAAATTGTCAGGTCACCTGCCGACTATGGAATTGACGCAACCTTCAATTCGTCTGTCTCGCAGTCAACTTCAGACACTTCAGACACTTCGACCTGCAGCTCTTTGCGCAAGGGCTTCTCCCCCAGCTCCACTGCGAGTTCGCTTGCTATTTCCTCATCATCTCCAATACGTCGTAGAAAGAGGCCACCTTTTTGCGTAAGAGAACCCCACCTCCGACCCTCACGTCCTGGATTTCCAAGGGCCTCGGATGACCCAGCCGACAACTCGATAGAAATTGCCATTTTCTCTGTTTCACCATCTGCGCGCTCAAACTTTTCCAGTATAAATTCGGCGCAAGCCCAATGGCCGCAATTTATAGCCCAGCGCCAGGGTCTCTGTTCCTCAACCTCAGTCTGCCATCTCGCATGGTTCCTAATGAGCACCTCGGCAGTATCTCTATGTTCTCTCACGAGAGCAGAGAGCAGTGGAGTCATACCGAACTTTGTAACTTTGTCAATCATCAAGCCTCTGTTCTCCTTCAATAGAGCTTCCACCGCCTTGCTCTGTCCCTCCTCCGCTGCGCAGTGCAGTGCAGAGCGGCCTTGCAGGTCTCTCCACTTTACTGTCGTTCTCTGATCTTTCAGCAACGTTTCTATTGTTGCAAACGAGTCATTGAAGGCAGCATAGAAGAGATGGGTGAGCTTTTGCACGTCTGCAATGGCTGGTGACACTTGGTAGCTCAGTAACATCTTAATGATTCGTATTTGCCCAAATTGCGCGGCATAACTCAACGCTGTTTGACATAGCTCATCCACCGCATCAACTCTGGATCCAGTATCCATGGTTTCTTTCACAATTTCTGTCCATCCTTGCTGTGCTGCCCACGAAAGCACTGTCAGGCCTTCTTGATCTGGTGTTAAGAGCTCTATGCCTTCGTGGCTGAGGAGATAGAGGGGCTCGTTCTCCATTTGAAATGGCCGCGATTATTTCTTCTACCGAGGGAACGTGAGTGCAGGCGGGTCGCCGACTCAGAAATCGATATCGAGATATGATGTCTGTCCATTATTTGGTAATATACTCTGCCTTAGCTAGGTGGAGCAACGATTTGAACCCCTTCCTCCCAACGTGGTCCAGATAAGTATCAGACGAAAACTGGATAGATCGATAACGCTCACATAATGCTGTCGCAATTTCTTTCTTTGCTGTCAGAGCATAATCATGGCCCCGAAAGATCCGACTTACCGTTTTCCGAGCCCAGAACAATACACCTTGCGCTTTTTCGTATTTTTTGTCTTTCTGTAAGCATTAGACAGCTCTATAACGCTTGGAATTGTATCTTGAGCATGTGGCAATGAATCTCGAATTTGAAGAACTGAAGTGATGATGACGTATGCGTCTTTCCTCGAGCCGGGCCGCCGCAGACGCGCACGACGGACACGACGGTGGTGAGGATGCCGAGCGGCACCTTGGCGAAGATGAAGGTGTCGAGGCCGAAGATCTCTCCAATTACACGAAGAATAGCAAATGTAGTATGTTGACACAAGGCCGCCCAACTGTGTAAGCTTGCAAATCGGCATTTAGCCAAAACTGGACGAGGCAGAGCGTCCTGTCAGTAGGCAATGGTCCAATCAGACTAAATGATATCCTCTTGCATACCGTCTATTTTTATTTTCTTTTATTTCATTTTTCTTTCGCCCCAAACAGTAATGAAGGAGGCCAACTTACCTGTAGCCAGCTTCTTGCCGCCTACAACACCTCCCCCATGCCCTCAGCAAACCCGTCCAGCCGCCCATCACCACAATCCCTCCCCTCCCCTCCCTCGGCCGTATTCACTTCTGCGACCTATCCGCCCTGATTAGGTCCATCACCGCTCTTCACAAACCGTCGGACAAAGACTCTGCCAACT
>JARDXD010001737.1:0-33842 GCA_029218145.1 Aphanocladium album
GACAACTTGAGAACCTCTGATGACGACTGTGCTTTATTGGTGCACGTTAAAGTTTATGCCCTAGCGGAAAAGCTACGCGTGCCAGGCCTGAAAGGACTCGCATTGAGAAAATTCAGAGAAACCGCTGGCAAACATTAGAGATCTGAAGTTTTTCTTGCAGCCGTACAGGAGGCGTATGCAACGGTCCCAGAGAATGATGGGCAGCTACGAAGTGCAATTGCCGATACGTTCTATGAGCATCAGGAGCTGCTAGATAAGCCTACAGCGATCGACGCGCTCAAGAAAGTGGAGGGGCTAGCTATGAACATCTTACTACATTTTCACGACATGGACTTCTAGTGTATATCACGAAGTTCCCGCGACCGCCTCTGCGCCTACCGCTTGATCAGAGAGCGGGCTAGAGACATGGATTTCGACCCTCGGTACTGAAGTAAAGTAGAAGTTGTGATTCTTATCCTGTTTCCTTCTCTATGGTCTTCCGCGCGGTTTCATGTACATACTCACCCCTGCGAATCTGAATTTAAATGATTCGGTGATTTACGCGGAACTAGCTGGAAGCTTATTGGGTCATTGATGAGAATTCGCTGTTGGCCATTAACGCACATGTCTTCGGCAAAATCATCTGGTATGTTTCGAACATGAGCCATCAGACGCTCATCCTGAGCTCTCATCCATCTTCTACACTGCCGACGAAAGGCTGATTCATCTAGATCAGCCTGCATCAGCCAGGTATAGTCTCCACTAACTGGAAACAAATACCGTAGTTGATCTTTCACAGTCGATCCGGCTGTCTCAAGACGCTGGAGTTGGGGCTCTCTTACGAAATTACGCCCACTCGGTAGGTACCTTACCAAAATCAACTATCGGTGGTGATCAACTATCGGTGGTGGGAGAAGATTGAACTGCAAAGACTTGCCCTCTTCGACCAGATTTCGGCTGGCACAAATGCATACTCCTTTCGTAGTCTTGTATATAGCCTTTCTTTGCGGAACAGGTGCAAACATAAATCATGAATGAAGCTCTTTCCATATCTACGTCGCTATTGACTACGTAATCGCTACTTTCCTGTTGAGAACAAACACCATCGCGGAGATTCCCCCTCCGACGCCCAATCCGCTACATACAGCCATTGGTTGGGAGTGGATGGAAGAGTGCAGTGTATGGTACTGTAGGAGTGGAGTGTGTGTGGAGAGGATGATGGTGGAAAGATCGGTTGGTAGATGATGGCATGTCGGCGTAATGGTGACAGGCTAGTTGGTGAGTTTATAGTAACATTGAGGACTAACCAATGCGGTTGAAGGTTTGCGTGGGCAGAAGAAAGGCGGCGAATGGGAGAAAGGAGTGGTTTGTGGTGGACACGGTGATGGTTTGATGAGAAGTTGGAAAATGATGTTTCGATGAGTGGTATTTAGGATGATTGTACGTCGTAGCAAGATGGCGTTGCTGTAGGTTGCTATCCTTCGGGCTCATCTCACAGAAGACTCCTATGAACACCCGGCCGTTCGACACTGCCCGCATCACCCACGTACTCACGTTCTTCCATGAAACTACCATTGAGCTCTTCTAATTCTCCGCTTACATCGACTTCTTCCTCAATACTGGCTTTCCTGCATGAAGCCTCCTCATGATTATGCACTACGCGCATGTCAGCTCGGCTGAGGCATGCACATCAACATTTGCGAGAGTCTTACGCGACAACTTATCTAAAGCGGAGCTTAATTCAGCATCGAGCTGTTGGTTATGCTTCTCATGCTTTTCGAAGGCTGGTAGAACAGTGTTCTTGTACCAGTTCTCGTCGCCGCTGATCGTTTCCCAGTCCCAGTGGCGCACAATCTCCGGCGGAGTGACCTGCCAGAGGCAAACGTAGTGGTTGGCATATAGTGTCTTTCCGTAATGGTACGGATCTTCAATGCCATAATGCTCCATTTCGTCCAAGACTGGTAAAACCGGCAACCCGTTCTTCACTCGTATGTTAGGGTTGATCGCTGTCAGGGTCTTCTTTCCTGGCCTCCTGGGATTGGTTATCATCCGGGCTATTTCATCAATAGCCAATGGTGACGAGGTAAAAAAAATGTAGGGGCCTGGAACCCATACTTTATGGTCCAGATGCTTTGTCAAGGAACTCTTCCGCACCGATGCATTGTCGAGGCGCATCCTGGTATCCCGTGCCATCATGTAGTCCGCCGCAGTTGGTTGACTGCCTGACATGCAGTCCCATATTCTCAGTAACGGCTTGTCGAACTTTTGGTGGTACCGTGGTCTCCACGGGTGCTTTTCTTCTTCTGCTTCAAAGATGGACTCTTTTTCCGGGTATAGGAGCTCCATACCAAGCTGGTATATCAGGTCGATGGTGTCGCCAGTAACTCTGGCAAGATGGAAGGCCTGCGTACTGGATTAACATAGAGATTAGGAATCAGAGAAATGCTGGATCTTGATTTTGCATTGGAGAGGGGATGGCTCGTTCAACTTTTGTGGAAAAAAAAAATTAGCTCTCCGGGTGCGTGATCATGATTCTTCAACTAGATGAATAATAAGGTTTCGAGTCCGCAAACGGTTGCCATGGCGTCATCGCCCAAATATAGTGGAACTTGTATAGCCCAGAGGCTGAAATGCATGGTTAGGACAGTGTACAGTAAATCGGCGTGATTCTTACCAAAAACGGTACCATGCTGATCTCTTTTGCATGGCCCACTGCAGGTTCTGTAGACTAGGTTCTCACTCGTGGAGTACTGTACGTACAAGTTAGTCGCATTCCATTCCTCTGTGTCTCCATCGCCGAACTATACTGTGCGTAGTCGTATTAGGTTGCGAAGCTATTCCAGTATCAGCAGTTTTCGCGAGGCTACAGAAGTGGGTGGTTATTCCTTATCAGAGGGCTGAGTGCATGGGGGCGGCCCTCTGGTTCGCACAAGGCACACATCAGGGCCACTTTTGTCGCGACCGAGCTTGAGCTTAAACCCGACAATATACTTTTGATGTGCTGTCGTGAGACGGACGCCGCCCTTGGCTCAAGAAACCAGTGATACTGCCACACGAGCACTGCGACAGACGCCATTTTCGCGACTCTCACCCGATACATTCACGGCACATACCCGTCTCTGAGTTCAACCCACTACACATCAATATGAGGAACAGAGGCTCTCCACGCGGCAAGATATTCCACTTCAAACCAATATCAGAATGGACTGCAGAAATCGCGGGCTGTGTGTCCTTGTCATCGAAATACCGAAGGCACATGGTCGTCGTGTTAGGCAAAGCTGTGGACAAGCCACCAGGTTGGGTCAGAATTGTAACTGTAAGTCCTCCATTCAAACCATGTACTTGCGAAGCTGATTCGGCAGCAAGATCACGTCGACAATGCCCACAGATTGTGATCCGATGGTGTACTTGCCCGTGCACCCTACCAAAAAACTGCAGAAACGCGGTATACAGCTGAAGCTCTGCGACAGCTTTGAAGGGCAGACACTTTTGCCGCTTAAATCATATGTGCGAATCGACAACGTGCAACAGGTGCCAGTCTCGATTCTCGAACCGGCAGAGAGATATGATGGACTTGAACTGATGCTGCAACAAAAGTCGTTTGATGTACTGCACAATCAAGTACTGGCGCTACATTGTTAAGTGATCCATCCTTCCACATTCTTCGGAAATTAGTTGTTGTCCCTTACATGATGGTTTAAAATGGCCCGATATAGAACATATTATCGCATATTTGATTTTTGTATTGGCAGTACTCTTTATCTGGCCTATGTTTCACGTAATCTACCATATCCAACCCGCAGTCCTCTTTACCTCAACTTCAGTAAATATTTGTCAGGAAAGTTCAAAACCTGAACGCAGAAAGCAACCCATTAGCAACAGAAATGACGAATGGGCGGAAATTTGGGTCAGGGCGCTTCATGCATGCCCTGACGGGCCAACACTATTTTAGAAGTAACCCAGCACAATTGGATATGTTACAGCGCAGTGTTTATTGTCAGTGGCTTGCCGGGTACCTCTCACATTCAACCACTTTGTCGCGCATCTTGACAGCGTCGGCCCTGGCTTCCTCGAAGTCCCACTGTATCCTATGCGCAATAATCATATAAAGAGCATTTCAGGTGCTGCATGCACGCTCCCATACCCAAGTTTCAAGCTCACCCGAGGTGATACCTCGCGGCATGGATTGCCGCTTCGTTTCCCAAGCCTTGGAGCATCCTCGGAAATTGTCGTGTTGACTCGGGTTATCTCGAAACAACGCCATTCTTTTTGTCTGCGGGCTGTCTTCTCCATCGCACACCACCCTGCACTCATGTGCACGATGAGCAAACAGCGCTGCTCGTGCCTGGTCGCTGTGTGCGACAGCTATCTGGAATGCATCATAGTACATCCTCATATGTAGCGGAGCCGCTCCGAGGCCGTATTCTTCTTCCGAGAGTACCAATAAGGCCTTGCAGTCTCTTAAACTTGCCGCAGGATCTGACATCATCCGGGAAAGATCGCCGATGGCCTCATCCAATTGCTGTATGCGCACCCGTCTGGCATCGCTGAGACGCAGCTCTGATAAAGGTAGTGTACACACGACGCAACTGCAGTCAAATCCAAACGCCGCTTGCAGGTGGGATCTCCGAACCGCCGATGATCCTTTCATATCATATGCGATTGTGATCTCCTCTCCTGCAGGTATTGGGCGAATTGCATGAATGGTTTCCTGCTCCTGCTCGCTGTTCCAGTTATTGTGCGCATTTGGGAGGCAGCTGTGGTTGATGAGGCAAATTGTAGGATATATTCCCCCGATAGGCGAGCCGCTTCCGCAAGGGAGAGCATTGGTCCTCGTGATTCCGCTAAAGGGGTGTTTTCCTGGAAAGTTATTGTGCAGCGATAGAAACTGACGTTGCTGGGGTTTCGACAATGTCTTCAACTTCGAAGCCACCATATTCTCCAGCAGCTCGGGTCGAGCTATCCGGACAGTCAGAAGTGGTTTCTCCATGAGAATACGAGTACCCCTAGGTATATTGGAACGGGCTACGAGGCGTCTTCCCTTATCGGGTGTGTGTTCGATCTCGAAAAGTGGGATGTCTAGCTCGCTTGTTGAATCGGTACCAGATTCAGACTCGGCGATCGAGGTCGGCATCATCTTCGGCTCGTCCGACTAGCAAATAAAAGTCGGACAAAGTTGCTACAGTTGGGGAGTGACATACCTGTGCGTATGAGCGGACAGAGGCGTGGACGTCAGGCCAGCTATAGTATCCACGCTGGTCGAATGATTCATCCCAGGCGTGGATGCGAGATCCAAAGTGGGCTTTGGCCAAAGACGTAACCTCGTTAATGTAACCCTTTGTTCCACATTCGCTTGCAAATGCACCGGATATTTTGGAACTGAAGCGAAGCATCTTGTGACCATGAAAAGGTAGCATCGGGCCTTCACCTATATCAAAGAATATATAATTAGGCTTCACCATGACTCTGCTGTCATCCTTGTAAAATCGCTTGACGGAGTCGAGAAATGTACTCCAGTTGTACCGATCAATCACGCCATTCGTCAGCTGTGGAACGACGTCGAAGCCTGCATCTATTCCCATGACGAAGTTCAATGTCGACAATCGTCAATGATGAAAAGTAATCTGGTGCACTGGAACGGAGTTCACTCGCGTCTACCCGACCTTGATCGGCAGTTAAATCGACCGGCTTTTATGCTCCTAAAGTCTGTATAAATAAAACACCCTTTTAAATGTATGTGGTAGCCGGCGAATGAGCAAAGAGACAACAAGCGGCAGTTGCCTGATAATTCTTTTGTCGAATCAAAAGTGCTTTTAACACATGCATATGCATCAAGTCGTGTCTCGACGTGATTGGCCAAGCTGCACTGCTTCCTACACATAGAAATGCGTCAAGTCGTGTCTGAATGTGATTGGGCGCACGATACAAGGTCTCAGTACAGCCTTACGACACCATTTCCCTCATTTATGGCCTGCTTACTCGCACGGACTTGGTCACAAGTTTGTAGCGGCCCAATGTAGCAACGGTTTGCCCATTATCGCCGCACTTCGGCGCCCTTCAGCTCTCGTCTTACACAACACAAATTGTGTGAACTGGACGCTGGGAGCGACTTCCGTCGTGTCCGCGTAAGGGAGTGTCTCGCCCACGAGATTGACTTTCGAGTGACTTTCTCTCCTGCCAGCAGTTACATCAAACGGCTAAAGCAGGTCAAGAACGGCAGCGCCAGCACAAAGACGAAGTCTACATCACCTGCCCCTGCCAAAAAGAGACCGGAAAAGAAGAGAAATGCCAAAAAGGCTGAAGTAAGAGAGAGCAGGCTTTGAAGGCAGATCAGAGCCACGTGGGCAATATCGTCGGTAGCAGAGCAAAAGCCTAACCTGTCAGCGCGACGAAAACAATGTCAAAGGCAAAGGTGGGTTGTATTGATTGTGCCAACATGGGCATAACTATATGTACACGATACGATGAAAGCTTATGCAAGTACAAGCCCACAGCATTATTCGACCCTGCTCGAGCTGCTGAAAAGAACCGAAAGGGGACGGACAGAATTATTCGATGGAAATGGGAACAGTCTGGGAGGTTGGCCTTCGACGGTGACAGTACGCACTGGGAGTGGCCAGTCTGGTTAGTTATTTCAGTATAGGCATTTATACTGAACACCACGTTCAAATCTACGTAGAGGCGTGTTCACGCGCCGTCCGTGTTTCGACTGTGCATTGTCTGCAGCCAGCGACTACACGACAGCAATTTCAGTCTATGAGAATTGCTGCAGCGCTATGCACTGGCAAGTCTCTTTGTTGGTGATATTCGCGTCACCTGTTTCGGCATGGCGCTCGAAGCATGAGATGCGGATGTGACCCTGGCCAATGGAAGCCACAATTGGCTGCAGTGCTGGTGTGCTTCGTGCGACAAGGGTCGATTTAGATAGGCCCTTTGCCGATGGCTGAGCCAATTTGGCTGCTGAGCGAGCCCTAGTAAGGCGGAATTTATGGTGGATGCTCTCAACTGTACAGCGAAGGTTAGTGCCTAGGCGAGGAGGGTGGATGTAGGGGGTGCGCGGATTAAAACCAGGCTTTGGCAAACACTCTAGTTATAGTATTTTGCAATAAATACCAAACGGTAAAACTTTCCTTGCTTTCTGTCCGTATGATACTAGTGCTTAATCACCACCAGCGAACTTCCGCACAGCACCGGTCGGAATGGTCCAGAGCTAATATGCTCTTTCTGGTCTCTAGCATTTGCTCCACTAATTCTTCGGCCTTTCATTCCAGTACTAGTATTTGTAGATTTCTGTCGGATTTTCCATACGGGCCAATGTCGAGGGATGTTTGCGCCCAAAGGCTATTTTCATCCGACCTAGTGTCAGCGACTGTAGCGCTTTCGCCTCCGGATACCTTTGCAAGCGCCAATAGATAGTTACTACAGCGAAGTGCGGGCGACGCATTGCCATGGCAAGGAGTTGTGCGAAGTAGCTTGCGTGCCCATCTCGCTGGTGCTAAGTTATTCCGAGTCCGGCAACTCGAGATGCGCACTTCCCCGCTCCCGTACCCCCACCATTTTCATTTTGCATATCAACATTGACCAAGGCGGGCGGAACGGTACAAACCGGAGAATGCCACTTACCTCTTTGCCCAATGAGATACTTGATAGTATAGTCGACTTTTTGTTGGCGCAGGGTCTTTTCCCTGATGTAAACGCTTTAGTTCGCACGAACCGGCGCCTATACAGGGCGCTGAATCCCGGCATGTACCAGCACGAGATGGAACACCAAAGCAAGGCGGCTTTAATCTGGGCTACTAAGGGAGGATTTGCGGCCTCAACCCGGGCCTTGTTGAGGCACGGCCACGACCCGAATGGCAAAGACGATCAGCACATGTCACCCCTACTGTTAGCATCTACCCTCGGTCAATGTGCCATTGTGCAGCTCCTACTTGCGGCAGACGGCATCGACCTTGAGAGAGGAGATCGCAATGGCAATACACCACTGTTAGCTGCGGTGGACAAATGTCACTTGGAAGTCGTGAAATACTTTGTCACCACGCCAAGAGCCAATATGAACGCTACCAATAGGTTTGGCCAGGCACCTCTCCATGTGGCATCCAGCAAAGGCAGCGAGGAAATAGTGCAGATACTTCTTGGGGCGAAAGACGTTGAGCCAGACTTGACAGATCGTGACGGCAGGACGCCTTTAATGTTGGCTTGCAAAAATGGATCCGGAAAGGTTATGGGCCTACTTCTAAGCACTCAACGTGTTGACGCGAATGCACGGCATCGAAATGGCCAGTCTCCATTGTCACTAGCAGCAAGCCACAACTTTGTGGAAGGCGTGGAGCTGCTGCTCGGGACCGACAGCGTTCAGGTCAATGGCGCGGATCATGACGGACGTTCTCCATTGCTGTGGGCCACACGTGTAGGCAGTGAAGGTGCAGTAAAGCTTTTACTTGCAGCTGGTGCCGACCCAACCCAGCCGAGTCACGGAGGGCAGCGACCACTGGACTTGGCAATGCAGTTAGACCCTCCAAATACAGTCATCATAGAGAGTATACTGGCTGTAACGCATGATTGATGCCAGGTAATGGATGGAGGGGCCGTTAGAGGAGAGTTGAGCCGTCACGCTTTTGCCTCGGTGCTCTATCAGCGACGATCGTTAGTTAAACGCGATGCTAGCGGTTCAGCGGGTGCTAAAGCCTTGCGGCCCCACCATCGGGATTCGCAGCTCTCCGTTACATAGCTATTCTTGGCTGGAAATCTGCTGCGAGGCAATTCGATTATTTTAGGGAGCGCGCTGGGTTCTGCCTCGACTGCGTGCGGTCGGATGGGATAATTTTCATCTACTGTGAGAAGCACCATGAAGAGTCCTAGCTAGCTACAGTTTCCGTGACCTCGAATGCTCAGTAGGCTCTTGGGAAGCCTTAGTGGGCCACTGGGAGCCTTAGTGAGCACCTGAGGCGCGAATGCTCAGTGGTTTACTCCGTAAACGGGTTGTGTAGCTTCTTTCCGCCATTACGACCGAGATCCAACTGTCGAACTAATCACTGGTCAGCAAGCTTTCTCTGAAATGCATTGAAGCAGCTTTAACCTTTTCGGTCCAAGCATTGAGATAGAGTTCACCAATTTCGACCTGCAAGCACGGCGAGCATGCTTGTCGCAATACTGGCCTTGCCACGGAGCAGGTATCTCGTCTTCAGCCCGCGAACGAGAACTTCACAAACTGGGTCACCTGCCCGATGGTGCAAAGCAGACTTGAAGCAAGCTGTAGGCTGGCAAAGACGAAGTAAGGCGACATTTCAGGTGAAAAAAAACTGGTAGCCACCAGAGACAACGTATAAACAAAAGTCGATAGGACGCAGCGAAGACAAAGCAAGCAATGGAAAAGGCCGATATAGTTCAAATCTGAGAAGTCTCGGATGAAACTCTGTTCATCGCCAGAATACATCTAGTATAGAAATGCGAACCAAGGCGAATACAGAATAAGTCGTGTTGTTCCAAAATCTAAACACCTAGCCAATAAGAGCACTGTATGTTCAGCTAAGAAGGATCGTCGCAGTTCTTATCGCATTCGTGGTTGCTAAAAGATCAGCCATACACTCGTATGTAGCGGTGTCCGCTATGTGTAGAACGGCGGGACAGTGTTCCTAGATGTGCAATTACGTGACCTTTGAATTCACGCGTTGCTTGGCAGCAAGCAACGCTGCTTTTGTGTCGTATGTACAGACTCCATTATCCGCAAGCCCCGCTGTAGGGTAAAAATATCATGTTTATTAGATGCCGCTGAACACTAAGAGACTCTGAATACGAACCAAGCCGAACCCATTCTGACGCAAGAATGCTCGGCCACGGTGTATAGGGAACTCGGCTACTACAAGGATAACAATATTCTCAACTTCAATACCAACCTGCCTCAAGAGTTGCAAGATCGCCAGTAGAGTTCTACCAGTTGCGAGCACGTCATCGACCACGACAACGGACTCTGTAGGAGAAAGCACGTTACGGTCCATTTCGATTGTCTCTTCACTTCCACCTTTTGGCGAAGATATATGAGACGGGCCCTTCGCGGCCGATAGTGTAGGCGGAGGAACTTTGCCGCTCTTTCGAACTGGTACAAAGCGTATGCCAACTTGCAGCGCAAGAGGAGCAGCAAAGATATAGCCACCTGCCTCACAGCTGGCTATAGCATCAATTTGCTTCCAGTCTCCGACGCAACTTTGAAGCAAAGACGTACTTATGCGCAAACCACGCGGGTCTTGCGCTATATTGAGCACATGCCGGAACTCGATTTCTGGTTGGGGAAAGTGGGGGACGATAGGTATCATATCCGCCAACTGCTTCCGTGCTTCGCTCAGCAATGGAACAAGGTGCTTTTCTGCGAAAGCTTTGACTTGACTTTCGCCGGTCGTACTATTTTCGAATATAAAATCAGGGCAATAGTCAGGTAGGATCCGGCTCGACCAGCTTTCTTGGTCAAGTGCACAGGCGGACGACTTCTCGCAATCGCCATCGTCCCGTTTCCGGGCATGCCGGACAACGTGAGAGGCTGTAACGTTGATTTCCACTAGCTTCTTATGGGGACATAAATGCGAAAACTCGGCCACAGGTGCTGGGTCCCGCATGCCGGTGATCAGCAGGACATCTACGTCCGCAGCTTCCTGCACCACTGCTCGAAAGTGTTCTTCCGGCAGCTGTGGCCGCCACTGCACCTGCGACTGAAAGAATGCCGTCAGTCTCTCCCGGTGAATTTCTTTATAAGTGCGGTCATGAAGAAGTTGATGAAGGTCTGCGCCTGTTGCTCTCGAATATTCGGCCTTTGTCACATCGCTAATGCTGCGGACATGCACAGCAATCCCGTGGGTAGCGAGAACCGAAGCCCAAATATCGGCGCAGAAGTCCTTGCCGGCGCAGCTTTTGCCAGTGACAATCATGATCATCTTCTGTTCAATCACGCGTTGTGAAAGCGGACAGGCATAGACGAGTATACCAAAAGGATCCAACGCCCTCTTCAGACGGGACAAACGCGCCAAGTTTGGGCCGAATGCTCCCTGCGCCAGCACGGCGTCTCTCGGATCAGGTCCCAGATCGGCGCCATAAATACCGCTACTCAGAGGTAACAGATCCTTTACCACACGGTAAACCCATCTTTTAGCGGCGACGCACAAGGTGTCTTGCTCGCGCGGCCAAACTGCAGTAATCACGCATGCGTAGCTCCAGTCGCGACACCCGAAAGCTGTATCGTTGGCTGCGATGTCATTGGCTGCACCACCTCCATGAACCAGATGGAGATAGCATAAATTTGTTGGCCTGGAATCAAAGGCTCTGACCAATCGACTAACTGTGCTCTTGCCTCTAATCTCTTTCAAGAACACGCATCTTTTGAATGATGATGTCTTGCCAGGCTTATGCCCGCCGTTGATGCTCGTCATATACAGATCGGCATTGAACAAACCCACGGCATCTTCGTCATGCCAGTCAGTCTTCATCGCGATGAGATCGTTCGTGGGCCATGAAGTAGACGTTTTGGTTTGGTTTGTCTGATGTTCAAAAAAGGTTCCGCCTAGAAGCAACTGTTCACCTCCATGTTGCAAGTACAAGTCGGAAGAACAGCGTCTGGGAAGTTTCTTTGCGATAGAATCCTCAAAGAGGCTTAATTGATCGAAAACGTCGCTTTGGCTCTTTGTAACGTAAGTCCAACTTCGTACACTAGTCATAGTAGCTGGGAACGTTTTGAAGACCACATGAGTAACGATGCCAAGACTCGTCCCGCCACCTTTCAGTGCCCATAAGAGCTCAGCCTCGTTCGTTGCACGTTTTGCTTGGGGGGGCTGATACGAAGCGGGGACTTGGCCAACATACATGACTTGGGCCGTATCGAGCGTCACAAGAACGGCGCCCACTATGGCGTCGCATGTCAACCCATGTTGCCGTGTCATGTGTCCGATACCTCCCTGCAGCCACAATCCAGAGCCAATGCTGGGACGGGCACCCAATGGCACGATGAGACTTTCTTCCATCGATTTCCGAAGAATGTCTTCAGTTCTGCATCCACATCCTGCAACAAGCAGGTAATCAGGTTTCTGGTCAAGGCAGCCACCCAATGGTATGAGATTCGCCTCGCGGAAACCAGCCATGTCAATTGCAACGACATTGGAACGAACACAATGGTCGCTGTGGCCTCCACTCAATACTGTGAGTGGACATTTGTTTTCAATAGCCCAGCGCACACAAGCCTGAACTTCGCTGATATCTCGAGGCACAACCCGGGCTGCACTTTGCTGAAGGCGAGCGTCTCGATTTTTGACAACGGGGTGTTCGGCCAGCGGTACCTTAGCAATGAGCTCGGGTAGCGAGAGCGCATTCTTGGTAAACGAAACCATAATCTCAGGCGAGCTGAATTGCAGGCTGTCCGG
This sequence comes from Aphanocladium album, assembly GCA_029218145.1. Classification (NCBI taxonomy): domain Eukaryota; kingdom Fungi; phylum Ascomycota; class Sordariomycetes; order Hypocreales; genus Aphanocladium; species Aphanocladium album. Next base: position 12,381 of record JARDXD010001737.1, read on the forward strand.
CCTCTCGCTGTCGACGTGGCCCATTTCGCGGCAAGTTTTACGCCACTTGGCCATAAGCTCGCTGCAGGCAGTGGCATGAAGAGGTTCAAACCCCGCAATGAACATCGCAAAGCAGTCTAACTCATGGTCGCGATTCTTCACTGAAACCCTTCCGGTAGGAAAACAAGCGGTTCGGTGGCAAACCATATTCTCCACGAAGAGACTTTCACCACGATGGAAGACAATCAAAATGCCATCTCCATCAAGCATCCCCAGTGCCCTTTGGAGGTACGTGCTCTTTGGTTTCATGCCATACATGCTGTGGCAGAACAGTATCATGTCGTATACCTCGTCGCCAGTACTCATTTTCTGGCTGCCATCAATGGTAATTTCAGCCGTAAAAGATTGTATGTGGATGTCAGCCGGTCTTTCCAAGCACGGAAACGGGGGACCGCCTTCGCTGTCCTGGCCCATGTAGCGCTCTAGCCGCGTGGCAAATATTTTGTTCGGTTCAAGCGCAGTATACTTTGCGATGGACTGTCGAATATGAGGAGGTAGTTGGCCGAGCACAGTCTTTGGACCGGGTCCGATCTCCAAGACCGAGATTTTAGGGTACGACTCAGCAGCTTGAAAAATCCGGGATAGCTGCGGGATAATAAAATTATCGTAGCTCCTCTTCCCAAGATCAAGTGCGAAATTCTCGAAACCGGCCTCGTACTGCTTGTTCGACAAGAGCCCTTTCCTGAGCGACGATACAGCCTGGGCCTGATCTCTCAGACGACTTTTCAACGATTCAAGTGTGGCCATCGTAATTTCGAAAGTCATGAACTGTAGTTGGTTTAGATTGTACTTCTGTATAGGGATCTTCTTGATTTGAACCCTGGGGTCAGACAATATATGCCGTTGGGCACCAATGCGCGCTACACCTCTCTGCGAGTCTACCGCGGTCCGACGGCCGCGTTCAAGTACGGGAGAGGATCAGCCACTTGCGTGAATGGGATGGCAAGGGCCTGCTTAATGAAACGAGCTGCATCTATGTGAGATTGAAGTGATGAAGCACACATACACCCATACACATAGTATATATACTGTTTATTCGCCGATATTCGCTGTGCTTAGCCATACAGACACCAGCCTTCATGGCATTCGAGAAGACCAGCATGGCCTCAAAGTCTACCGATGCATACGACACTGCTGCTGGAACCGCACCAGAAGGTGATGCGGACCATAGCGCGCGACGTACTTTGGATTTTCGCAAATTACCGCAAGGAGTTATTTTCGCACCTTCATCTGCGATTGTTGATAGTGTACCAACTGCGAGTCGGCAGGAAACCGGGGGTAAAGGTGAAGGTAACTACACCCTCTCACTGACTAGCTCTGCAAGAAGCCATGGGCTAACTGGGAAGCAACTGAAAAGCGTACCGACTTTTGACAGACACTGAACGGAGAGACCGAATATGGGCTGCGGTATGCAGCATCCTCGAGTGTACAGGGGATGACCCCGCGCGGGAAGGCCTTGCCAATACGCCCGCACGCTGTGCTAAGGCCATGATGTTCTTCACCAGTGGTTATCGAACTAGTATTGCTGACATTGTCAATGACGCGATCTTCAACGAAAGTTATGGTGGGATGATTACTGTCAAAAACATTGAGATACATTCTCTTTGTGAGCATCACCTACTCCCTTTTCACGGCAAGGTTTGTATTTCTGCACAATTTGTGATTCAAGTAGGCTTTGTGCTGAATGGACCATGTGTGCTAACTTATTTCTAGATGTCCGTTGGCTATATTCCTAACGGCAAAATCATTGGTCTTTCTAAGATTCCGCGGATCGCTTCCGTATTCGCTCGACGCCTCCAGGTACAGGAACGTCTCACCTTCGAAGTAGCCAGTAGCCTCAACACTGTGCTAAAGCCTCACGGCGTCATGGTTGTGATGAGAGCTGCTCATCTATGTATGGCTATGCGCGGCGTGGAGCAAGCCGACAGCTTAACCACCACCTCCAGCGCGCTCGGCTGCTTCGAATCTGATCCAAACCTACGGAGCGAGTTTTTGAATCTCGTAAACATGCATTAGTCAGCTGCCCCTGCATTATCTTGTTGAATGACAGCCGAGAGAAACATAATGGAAGCATTACGCGGCACAATTCATAATTGGCCTTGGACGATTAAAGGCGATAAACGCAGTAGCTATACAAGCGCCTCACATGACAAATCGGGGCTAAAATAACATTCTTCACTCTTGTACTGTACTTGCACTTGTCTCTCGTAATCCACTTCACGAAGATGAGTCTTCTCAACAGCAGACTGTAGCGGCACGGGATGATTCTGCAGCAATTTGGTGAAGCCGCCCGGCTTGTAATGGTAGGACACGTCACGTTAGTGCAACTTGCATTAGTGGTAGGCCACCGCTGCGCCAAGCCTCCAACTGCACTAGTGGTAGGCCGTTGCACTAGTGGTAGGCCGTTGCACTAGTGGTAGGCCGTTGCACTAGTGGTAGGCCACCCCACTGTAAACCCATGACAGAAAGCGGATATCGATTCTTTCGTCTCGTTTGGTCTCCGCGGTCGGATTCATCTAGTGTCCTAGCCGTCTTTCATCCAGGCGTCGAATGCATGCAAAACTGTACTGGCCCCATTTTGGGTCGCCAGAGGGCAGCGACGGCCGATATTTCTTCACAGTTCTTTCCTCTGCGGAGGCACGGAAGGAACATGCAGCCGCTAGCCGGATTTGGTCATTGCATCTTTGGAGTGGTCTATTGTCTAGTTTCGGCTTAGTGCGATGACGGCAAATCAGTTTCACTACCCGAAACCACGGATCGCCGCTGTTTCAGTGACAGATTCATAGTGGAATGATGCGGTGTTTTTTACTGGGCAAGGGAAAAATTCATAGAGCATGCCGATCTCGCACAAACATCGTAGGTCAACATGCCATGGCGTAGAAATGGGTCAGCTTGCACAGAGGCGTAGTACACAATTATAGTCCTGGTGGGGCGACGTGAGCATTTGAGCGGCTTCTGCGTCCTATGGCGGACAACTATTGATGGCCAGTACTGTAGGACTTCATTCTCAAGAAGTCTTCTTAGAGCAGGCCTGTCATTTAACCGCAAAACAACCTTCGCCAGACAAAAGGTAGGGCACTACATGGAAACGCTTCCCGTCAAAGTGCTCCGTCGTAATTCAGCCGTTGCCGCCGCGCTGAGCATCTGACGTGGCTCACATTGGTCTGTCACATTACTTCACCGACAAGACATGTGCTTCGTCAGTGCTCACTAGTACTACCTCCCTTTTGTTTCCTTTTTTCAGTCCGCCACGGCCACGTAGCGTCTCGTTGCCGCTTGAGACTCCCAGGCTGTCGTGCATTTAAAGTAGAGCCATTGCCACCAGGACACAACGACCCCATGGAAACCTTCTTTCATAGCATTCACCGCACTCATCGTCATGGTCACGAAACTACGAACAGCGCAGGGGCTTCAGGAGCTCTGCCCGGCAGTTCAGATGTCGTTGCTGGACACAGTCGACTCGCTGCGCTTGCACGGTCTTAGTAGCATGGTTCCCCTTCCACAAATTCTTGTGTGCGGTGACCAGTCTTCAGGCAAAAGTTCGGTCTTGGAGAGCATCTCGGGTGTTCCATTCCCTGTTCAAGGTAGCCTCTGTACTCGATTTCCGACAGAACTCATCCTTCGGCGAACAAAATCCGCCTCCATCGTTATTTCCATCGTCCCGCACGATGCTCGCAGCGAGGCTAGGAAGGCAGAGCTGCATGCGTTTCATGCAGAAATGACAGACTTCAATGAGCTTCCGCGCCTGATTGAGCAGGCAAAAGGTGCTATGGACATGCAGCACGCTTTCTCCGAGGACATTCTGCGCATTAAGATCAGCGGACCTGATCGCCCACACCTCACCATTGTTGATCTGCCTGGCTTGATTCACTCTGAAAACAAGCACCAGTCTGCCTCCGACGTGGAGCTCATTCAACGCCTGGTGACCCGCTACATAAAACAGAAGAGGAGTATTATTCTTGCCGTGGTATCAGCGAAGAACGACTACGCCAATCAGATTGTTCTGAAACTGGCCCGCATGGTGGACCCCAACGGCATGCGTACACTCGGTGTCATCACAAAACCAGACGCACTCCACGCAGCATCCGAATCGGAGCAAAGCTTCCTGTCACTAGCACGGAACCATGAGGTTCCATTCCGTCTCGGCTGGCATGTATTGCGAAACAGAGACACAGAAAGGGAGGCATGGACCCTGGACGAACGCGATGCACAGGAGGCACACTTCTTCTCGTCCGGCGCTTGGGCAACCCTCGCACCCGAGTGTCGAGGTATAGCTTCGCTGAGGGCGCGTCTGAGTAAAGTCCTCGTGCAACGAATCTCGCGCGAGCTGCCCAATCTCGTCAAGGAAATTGACGCCTTGTCCAAAAAATGCCAAGACAGCTTGGACAAACTTGGCAAGGCACGAACAACGTCGGGCGAACAGAGAGCCTATCTGATTGAGATAAGCCAAGCCTACCAGGAGCTGATTCAAAACGCGACAACCGGCACCTACACCGATCCGTACTTTCGCGAGTCCGCTACCTCGGACGGCTACGAAAATCGCCTCCGCGCTGTTCTACAGAATTACAATCGCGAATTTGCCAAGAAAATCACCGAGTGTGGCCAGCGCTACGAAATCAATACTGACAAGGCTAAGGGTGCAGGGGCGCGCAACGACATACTCACGCGAGAGCAGTACATTGACAAGATCGTGTCTACGATCGAGCAACATCGAGGGACTGAATTAGCCGGGATGTATAATCCTGCGATCGTTACGGAACTATTTCAGGAACTTTCTATGGCTTGGGGAGATTTGGCCAAGCTGCATGTTCGAAAAGTGTGCAAGGCAACGTACCAGTGTCTGAAGCGTATGGTGGACCACATTGCCGACTCCGCGGCGGCGAAAACGATTTTTTATGGCATGTTCAAACCTCGCCTAGACGCAATGGAGAAGAACTCTCTCGCCAAGCTGTCGGAATTGTTGAAACCATATCAGAAGAGTCACCCGATCACCTACGACCAAGGTTTCATCAAGGCCCGCGAAACTATTCTCCAGCAGCGAGAAGAGGCTCGTGTGATCGCCACCCTGAAGGACGCGTTTGGGGATATATGCATGGATGGTGGAACCTTGGTCCGTGCAACCATTGACTTCCAGAAATTGATACAAAACCTTGTGCCGCGGCAAGAGTTTGATGCGGATCGCTCCGCTGCTGCTAACGTGCTAGACTGCGTGCTAGCCTACTATCAGGTACATACTCCGTTTCGCCCAACAAGCTACAGACATGCCAGCTGACACAGCTCACACGTAGACGGCTTTAAGCCGCTTCATCGATGATGTTACCGTCAAAATTATTGAGATTTGCGTTGTGGGCAAGTTAAGAGAAATATTGACCCCGATGTCTATCTTCAAGCTGGACGATGAAAGTATAAGCAGCTTCGCCGGGGAGTCGGAAGCGTGCCGAGTCACACGAGAGGGGCTGATAGCCAAACGAAAAGCCCTACAAGACGGCAGCACTGTGTGCAATACACTTGCTGCCCCGTTCATCCACGGTAAGGCTAACATCTGCGACCGAGCTTTTTGGACTCGCGCTTACAGTAATAGCTCTGCAGGCTGAATATGACGCCAAGGGCGACTTGGACTATGAGAGTGCATTCTTCTCTGATACGGGAAGTGCAGATTTTGTCTCAATGGGAGACATGCCAACGTGCAATGTGAAAAATGGGCATCACGTTCCCAGTCCCGCGCGCAAGAAGTCTCACGAAGAGAAACTAGGCTTCGAATGGTTACATACGGTTTCCAGTAAGAAATACAAAAATAAGAAGAAGAAAGCAGTGCTTCTCGGTGAGAGCGAGCCACCATCGTCCCAGGATGCTCCCGAGGTTGAAAGTATCTAGGTAGCGTGCAGGGGAGTTCATTGCAATACAACAGTTGCGTTCATATATAATAATTCGCGTGACTACTACATTTATGTACAATTAGCACGTCTTCGTCCGTGCTTTCTATATTTATAGCTATGGCTCAGGTATGGCCCTGGCAGTTGCGCATTGGATCGGTGTGGCGGCCCATCTGCGCTGTTTTCAACAACTGTCTGACGGGGCACCTGCCGGACAAACCACAGAAGACCTGCTACTGAGGTAAGTACAACCATCAGAGCCCATGCTCATCGGCCGCAGTCGCATGTACTTCCCGCGGGTCTTCCAGATCGACACTGTAACATTTCAGAAGTAGACTACGACTGTGTATGCGGTATACGTGACGGCAGAGTGCGCTGATTACAGAAAATGTTTCTACATTCACAGCCGTCACTCGCTGTCGCCTTTATACCATCACGATCTAGCTGCATCAACATCGCATGGCTGTGCTGCCCCTTGACTCCAGGCGCTGGGAGGCAACTTGTATAAGACCCTGGTCAATTGTCGCCTTCAAAGCTCATGAAAACAGGTCAATGCTATCTTTCAGTTGTCATCATCTACCATACTTGAGATTCTGGTGAATTTGGCGGACGCGCTGTTGAACACTGCCCATACTCAGTATCTCCTGGCTGCCCCAACTATCTTTGCCTGTAACAGGCGGCTTCGTGGAACTGCGTTCCCGTTTCGTGACAATGCGTCCGCGCCACATGGCTGCGCAGTAGCCAGCATCCTCTATTATGCCACCGAGTTGGTCCTTCGTTTTGCTCCAAACGTTTCTCTGTACCTGTTTGATAGTACGGAGGGCGTGTGGTAGCCCGTTTGCAGGCTGTGCAGCTATTCCCATGTATCTACAGCAGACGCAGGGTTGTGTGGTCGACTTGCTGTTGATCGCATCGAGAGGCTGCGCTGACGCCTTCATGTCGCAAGTCGGAGCATGCCATGAGACTCTGGACGGCAATTCGGAAACTCATTACTATCACCTGTAGATTCCAGTCTGTTGCTCCTGAACTGCCTGCATGCCGCAGATGTCACCTGATTCGGCGCAAGTAGAGCTGGCGAGTACCCCTCTTCTGTGCCACCCGTTTGTTTTCCAATATACGCACAGCTATCTTGGACCAATGACGCACTGCAAACTTTGCAACAAAACTTTTATCTCTGAGACCGCGCTTCAGCAGCATCAAGAGACTTCGTCTAGACATGCGCACTGCCATCGATGCGACAAAACGTTGGCACATCCGGATGCTCTACGACAGCATCTCAGAAACTCCGCAAAACACCATCTATGCCTGCAGTGCGATGGGGCTGATTTTGCTAGTAAAGAGGACCTAAATGAGCATTTGGAGCGCGTGCATTTTATCTGCGTGCCTTGCAACACAAGATTTGAAAACGACGGACAGCTTCGAGAGCATGATGTGTCCCGTCACAATATGTGCACGAATTGCAGGCGATACTTCCGCACAGTTTCAAACCTCAAGTAGGTATGAGAAAAGCCTCGTTGTCCAGTATTGTATGGAGCAATAACTTTTCCAGCATCAACAAACGCATCTTGGGAGGACCATCGAATGCTTTTGCTGCATTCGCAGGTTTGCTATGAACTCACACGTGGTCTTGCACTTGGAGAGTGGCGGCTGCAACTCTAGTATGGACGAAATCGAAAGCCTGGCGTTCGAATGCCACTCGTCCAATTGGTATGAGTGCTCCACGAATGATTATAACTTCGAATGTCCGACGTGCGAGACCCTGTTACTTCGTACACGTCCTTTCAAGGTGGCTAGCGGTGGCTGAAGATCAGTTCACTAATTCTGGAAACAAGTGTCCCCAAAGCAGTGACTACCAGCTTACAGTACTGATTTCTCGCTTTTGGGTATAGCGTTGGGCGTGCGGGGTAATGCTACAAAAGACTTGGCGTACCAAAAGATGTCCTCGAGCCAAACAAACTTTCACAAGTATAGTTGAAGAGATCAACATGGTATGTACCAACACCTCGACTAATCTAGATGATCAGAGGTTTGCTCTACAGCTTCAACTTGAAGCAACACGGATCGTCCGAGATGCTCAAACCGGCAAATGGGCAGAAGATGATCCTCCGGACTTCATGTTGGCATTGATGTCCTTCGAGAGCGAGCTTCAAGCAGCGATTACTCGCAGCAGAGATGAGAGATTTGCGCACAGCATCGCGACAGCACTCGTTTCAGACGCAATGATCCTCGACCTGGCAAATCCCGAAGACAGGCAGTCTGTTCAAGATCGTCAAATAGCCATGAGCCTGCATACTGGGGAGACCCGAACCGCCGCGAATGGCAATTTGGAATGGCAATTTGCGGCTGGAGCGGAATCTATTTGGGGAGACATGACAGATACTGCCTCAGGAGTCAGCATCGAATCCGGCAGCACTGTTGCCGGCCCTTCTGGGTATCGTGCTGACAGGAGCATGACATCCTCTGAGGCAGATCATGTCAATTGCAGTGTTTGTGCAGAGCCTACGCGCTGCCATGACATGGTGCGTTTATCATGTGGGGGTATGTATTGTAGGCCCTGCCTCCGATCCTTTCTGTTGCGTGTTATTAAGGATGAAAGCCTATTTCCACCAAGATGCCACCGCAGGCCAATTGGAACCGCAGCTATCGAGGCAGTCCTATCAACCGAGGAGTTGCAGTCATATCGCAATGCTGAGCTAGAATATACGAGCGCGGATCGTGTTTACTGCGCTAATGCCAATTGCGCCAGCTTCATCCTTCCACAGCATCGAAACCATGACTCCGCTTTCTGCCTTTCTTGTCATGCAAACACATGTTTGCATTGTAAGTTGTTAGCGCACGGGGGAGCCTGCCCGGCCGACGACGGAAGGCAAAGCTTCATTGCTTTCGCCGAGGGCGCAGGCTGGAGGGCTTGTTTCGGTTGTGGAGAAATGGTGTCTCGGGATGAGGGTTGCGACCACATGACGTAAGTAACTGGACTGCCTTGCTAGGACAGCAGCTCATGCAAAATCACAGCTGTCGATGCCGCGCTGAGTTCTGCTATCGATGTGGTGTAAAATGGAAAGGATGCCAGTGTGGCGACTGGGAGCCCGAGCTGCTGGGCCAAAGAGCTCAGCAGGTTGTTGATAGAGAGGCGCCAGGCCTGCTGCCCGCAGCTCGCCAGAGGAGGGTGGCAGCTATGGAACGAGAGCTTCAAGCGACGCATGAATGTGATCACAGTGGCAAGTTCACCAAAATTGATGGCTCACGGCGGGGGAAGGTATGTGAAGTATGTGGGGCAAGGCACTGGAAGTACATTCTGTCCTGTAAGCGTTGCCATATGCTTCCCTGCGAAGACTGCAGGCGGTACAGAATTTAGAATTGTCGTTCTGCAGCGCTTAGCGCAGCCAGGTGGCGGACCTACGTAGGAACTCGGCGCCTGTAGAGATCGCAGGCCTTTCCGGCGCGCGCTGCATGACCAGAGTATTTTTAAAAGGCCGCCTCTATTGTCATGTTCATTGCCAATCTCGCTCAGAAGTACTATTCTACAAAGTGATGACTCGAATGCATATGCTTTTATATCAGACTCCAGTGGGAGTGCTAGCTAGCATGATCTCCTAGTTAGGCAATTCGAAAATGGAATGATGGCTGTATCTCGTTCTACAGCTCACTCGGCTCGTTTTTGTCCACAGCTCCACGCGTTGGCCCGTGTGTCTTTGATCTTACTCCAGCCGGCTGCGCAAGGAGCCTATCACATTCTTGGACAGTTCGCCATGAGCTGCCAGCAAATCCTGGAATTGCTCGGTGTCCCACAGCCTCTCAATCATGCATGCGGTAAAGGCTACAATCAGAATCTTCAAGTCATCTGGAACGAGTGATTCGTAACAGTATCGCGCCAATGCTACAAACTCTGTCAATGTCCATGCGTGTTTCATGTCAATCAAAGATTGATGGAGCTTATTGTAGGACAACATCATAAGTGGAGTAACGCCATAGCAATCAGCAAAAGTGTAAACCTTGGCATGTTGTAGCAAATGGGCTCTCTGGTTTCCTTTCTCTTCGGCCGTATTCGGAACGCCTTGTTTTCGAAGTAGGATGAATGTAGACCATAGGCATTCCTGCTTCGTCGGTTTTTCAACAGCCTTCTTTTTCTTCTTTGATACCGCGAACGAAGTCCACTCATCTTCAGCAGGAGCTGCTGACTCTCGTTCCACCGTTGGCTCCGCATTCGCTACCGATGCAAGCGCGTTCAAAGCTTTCGAAGAATCCACACCAGGACGATCGGTAAAGGCCTCACTCATTCGTCCCCAAACGCTGCCCTCTAAAGGATCATCCCCACTCTGAACAGTATAATTTCCGGTATATACATACCGCCAAAAGCAGATAAATGTGAGCTCCTCCACATGAGTCCACAATACCTTTTTGGCGGTTCCCTCTAGGAAATGTCCATTCACCAATTTCTTGAGACACTCAGACTGGTTTGCAACGATGACTGAGTGAATCGTAAACTCACGCCTCTCTTCGCCGACGACGAACGAAAAAGGCTCCGACGCTGCCAAGCTGGACTTTGTTAGCTCGGTAAGAATCAGGTGTACTTTGTCTTACGCTGCATCCATCACTTTTTACCGTTGATTGCGTATCTCAGTTGAATCAAACCGTTACCACAATATCCTAATGTCTTTCAACTGAAGACTATTATCAGTACTAACAAGTTTTGAGCTTATTTGCCTGACGCCGTGAGGGGGAATACATTCAACTGAGGTGGGGCAAACGGTTGGGCCCCAAGAATTGTATACAAAGTGGATCGTGCTTACGAAAGCCGAGCTCACATTTTTACATTTTACTACCGTCGGTGCATAGTGACCGGACCAGTATAGTGACCGGACCCCAGTGAACGATTAGCCAAACAACGACCACAGCAAGCTGCCTCTTGGATAAGCTCTCAAAATCTACGACGGCAACTACTGAAGCGGAGAGGAGACGCAAAACAATGCAGAAGGCCTCTCGGAAGCGCGATAAGCCTCGGCCTAAGATCACCGCGCTCACCGGCAGCGCGATTCCTTCCCGCCGGTGCACTCTTGGCCAGATCATCAATCGCTTATCCATCATTGCCCCATATACAGTAACAAAGAAACAAGGTGGGAAAATGTTGTTCCAAATCGCCTTTCTCGATCTCGTTGGTTTTACAAGGACATTCAGCAGGCAGATGGCCAGAAAGGTTGCTGAGGCCACACCATTTCTCTGGAAAGCGAGCCCACGAACCAAAGCCTGCCGCACGTGGCGGTTGCGCCGTCCCAAAGCCGCTTATTGCCACTCAACTTTCTCTCAATACAAGCACTCTAAAATTGTCTCTGTCGCCATCTATGAAGAAGCGCTAAATACTCGAATGCTCTGATAAGTCTAGGTTCTCATTACATTGCCAGTCAGGCTCACCAGTTAGGTGCTTTCAGAGGAGGTAAATAGAGCTCTTTCACGGCTGGCGGGAGTGCTTGGCGGGCCTAGTGGGTGTTGAGGCACGACTGAAAGTGCATGCGTGGACTCTCGCTCGCAATGCGTAGTCGGTTCAAGAGCTCGCGCGGGGAGCTTCCTGGCGGCCGAAGGCAAAGTCGGCGCTGTGCGCAGCATGTGGAATCTCTAAGGAGGTGGACAATGTATTGAAAGTAGGGACTGGCAAGTACATGTATTCATCTCAGGTTGTGTCCTGGAACCACTAAATGTGGCAAACTACCAACAAATGGTAGTGATCATTAGTCCATTAAAAAGCAAACTTCAAATCCTCAACAGAGCCGAATAGCCAATTCTCAAGCTCCGTAAGGGCATCAGTATCATTTGACTGCATTGCACTAGTGACTGCCTCATCGTGCCATCCCATTGTCCGCTTCGTATGTTTCAGTGGATCTCCTACACGGCAAAGCCCGCCGAAGTCGATGATAACTGGCACATCATTCTCATCAAGCATAATATTCGCCGGCGTGATATCATTGTGGACCAGGCACTGCAAGTGCAGATGATCCAGTGCCTTTCGCAGCGATTTGAACCAATCCCTCATATAATTCTTGACCAGAGGCCGGCCACTGGCGATGAAGTCTCGTTTGGACAATCGTTGCGGGTTGACTCTCTCAAGAAGAGTTGTTTTGTATTTCTTAAAGAGCAACCCAGTAGCTCTTCCACCAGCCTCAGAACACCCGTAGTATAGTGCCAAATTCGGGTGATGGTGCCGTCGAATGAACTCGCACATTTCGATTTCATGCGCCATTTGGACCTCGAGGTCATTATCCAGATAGTCTTCAATCTCTGGCTTTTTAAGCCATATTTCGTTGCCAGGAGTCGCTGTAGTCCAATGGGAACGCAAATGCGGACCTCTAGCTGCGGTGCGAATAATTTTAACGTTCTCAAGTTGAGAAAATTGGTTTGGTAGCTGCTTGCGATCCTTCCAGCTTCCCATATAGTACTTGTCATTATACAGGGCAATGACTTTCACATATATCTGGAAGGCGCCATTGATTCGTTTCTTACATTCGTAGGAGTTAATGATCTCCATTTCGGCAGAGTGGCCAGAGTGCTGCTTTGGCTTTAATATTTTGAGTCGTATCTAGTAGCAACGAATTTATGGGGGGGCCATCAATTTACGCGTCACGTGCCGACTCGAGGCTACTACAGTGGGTGGCAGTAAGTGTTTGACCCCTACCAGGTATCTGCTTCGGACTAGCCCAAATGGGAGGCCAATACGCCGCTGCTTTTGTTGACTTCTGCCCTCTCCTGGCTTTGCGAGAGGTTACAGTGGGTTTACAGTGGCCCGTCTTGCCTTGTCTAAAGCGGCAGTGTTTTGACATCCAATTTAAGCTAGTTTTGCTGCCAGAGATACCTGATAGGGGTCAAACACTTCCTGCCACCCACTGTAACTGCGAAACGCTTAAATGCATACGGTGGATTTCAATTAGCGAGGTTACCTTTGGTGCTACTTTGCGAATGCGGCGCTCGGTTAAAGCAATACTTTGCTGCGGTACTCTGCTGTTGGATGAGCGGCGCGCGCCATGGTCAAGGCAGCAACACAGCAAGCATTGAAATCATTTCCTGATACTTTGCTTCCCATCTACTGAAACTGAAGACTTAAGTGCATTGTTGCGAATAAACACCGTTTGCCTATGGGAATTGTTCCAGGCCGAACTACCTTCCCGAGGCATCCCCCAATGATTAAATAGTCCTGGCTCCTTGACTAATTTGACCGTTTGATATCGTGCACGGCCAGCCTATTTCTTCGGGGGGACGTAACTGTTGGAGTCCTCACAAGTAGTCTGGCCGCAGTCGAAAGTTTTTTTCGGAGTTCCGTCCGGCTGAGCTGAGTTCCAGTGACACTCGTTAACCAGGGCTTTCGGCGTGTTTGTCAGCATCTGCAAAATTTTAGTTATGCATTAATCCAAAAAGAAAAAATTAGAATACAATACTTTGAAGTGGAATGGCTGAAAAGAGATATCAATAGAGATGGATTGGAAGAGTGAGAAAGTAGAGTTAAACTGTATTGGGCTGAGATGCAATTTTGAAAGTTTGGCCAAGGCGGGCGGCAGCCTCAATTATACCCAAGCAAATTGGTGCCGACATCAGAGGGGATGCTGTTTGGATGAGTAACGGTACAATCACACTGACCTGGCTAAGTCCTTCTTAGTTCCGTGAATTTGACGAAATAAGGCTCCCGCTGAGACATGCTCCAGCACGCGTGACGCAATGGCCGGGTGAGCTGTTTGACGGTCAGCATCAAGTGGTTTGCGGAGCTTGAAGATTGTGCCCACGCCTAGGCATTGTGACAATTGAACGTCTAACTATATCACCAGGAGAACGTGCAAGCCAACTGATAGCCGCTGTGGCTGCAACATGACAGGAACAAGAACTTTAGGCAGCTACCCCGCTTACTTTGCTGTATAATTTCTAGCCCCGCGACAGCCCCTTTCGGTTGTTTCGAATATACATAATCACTCGCAAAAAGCATACGTTGCACGGTTCCCACAGGTCTGGCAGGTAGCGTGAGCAAAACATTGATGGCTATTGAGTATTTCCAGGATTCCTTCTCTATTTTGCGTGTTCATAACCCAGTGGAGATGGCAGAGCGTGGCCTGTATTGCAGCCAAGCCTGATGGTACAATTACGTAGTGATTATGAACCACTCCTGGTGCCGCCCGCAGTCACATCAGATGCAGCTGCAGCGCGTAAAGATAATTGCACGGGTAAAGGATTCACCGCACGTTAGGTCTGCGATCGTTTTGGCTATGATGCTGAATCTCCCACATGTCCCTGACATTAATGCAGTTGCTTCGATGTGAGCAAAGACTGCTGCCTATTATGCACTCCACATAATGATGTTTGTTCGATTGGGCAGCACGCCCCGCCACAAGATTTTGTTTGGCGCCGCAATGCTCACGGGCGCTTAATCACAGTTATTGTTTGGTGGCTTCGTAGGCTGATCGAACAAGGTTTTCTGGGCCGCGTTAGAACAGCAAAGCCATGACGCTGCCGGCCCCTAAAGTCAGCGCAGTGATCGCCTAGAGTAGTAAAGCAACTGTGTCCTGATTTGATTTCATTTTAATTTGATTCTGATTTGTTTATTTAACGTCTATATAGTGTAGCTCTGGGGTAAGCAAAGAGACGTGCTAGCTATGCTCACCGGATGATCATGCCGCCGCTATGTCTGGCGTGGTGGGGCGCACCCAGAGGCGCACCTACGTTCTCGCCAGGGGCTTTTCGTAGCAACTTCATGGTCCAAACCTCCTCCTATAGCAGCAGCGGCGCGCCAATCGAAACAGAACTGTTTCTTCTCAATTGGCAGGTTTTTCTGTAGGCTGCTTCCGTCAGCGGAGAGCCACCTGTGCTGTGTCACAGCTTTGGTGTGGCGTGAGGCTTGTTTGGCGCGTGTTTCCACGTAACAAAGGAAATGATACGGAGGGTTTTACAAGCAGTTTGCGCTGCTTGGGGAATTTTCTCGCATCTCGGTCACCAGCTGAGAGCGCCTTCCGTTCCTTACTACCGCTTGTTGATCTTCGAGTAATAAAACTCAGCAAGCTTTACGTAGGTTTGGAAAGCTCTACCCAGGTATCTCCTTATCGCGGCTTCAGGCTCGGGTGTGAGCCGAGATCTGAGGCTGCGGGGGATCTTCCTGCAGTAGAAGAGGTGGGTTGGAGATTTCCGGTGCCCGCATGGGCAGTTGAGTTCGGCGTCTTCGTGATGGAAGCGCTCGTGGTAGTCGGCGAAGTCTCCATGGTGTGTCCTCGCGGCTTGGAGATATCCTAGCTGCCGTCTTTGCAGTGCCAGCCCAGGGAGAGTACGGCTCTCAGCTGAAGTCCGTGATAGATTTCGCGGTCCACTGTCTCCCACCACCGCTGGAAAGCGAGAGGGAGTAGTCTGCCCACGTGGCGCTTGCAGTAGGACACTGTTGGGAGGTTGTCTCCCCCGCATTTTTGCGCCTTCCTTGGCGAGCTGGTCAGCCAATTCGTTGCAGTTGTTTCTGAACGGCAGGTGACGTCAGCAGCTCTGATACAGAGGCTGACGCTACCAAAAGCAATCATCAAGGGATCAAACATCACAATGTATCAATAGTGTTGCAATGCAACAAAAGCAAGCTGCAGGCAGCTTGCTTGTACCTATAAAGAGGTCTATCTGATCTTTCTAGATAGAGAAGAAGCACACTTGAAGAATCACAATTTCAACTGTTGCCGAAGATGTCACTGTGTCCTGGCGACCATTTGACTGAGATCAGGTGCGGGTGCTTGTCCCCGATCTTCTGGGAATTCTCGGAAGCAGGCAATTTTGCTTTTGGGCGATGTTGATGCGCGCGCTGTAGGGTAGCAAGGCTTGAAAGTCATAATCTCTACCTTGAGTGAGCACAGCCCAGCGTAGTACTTGACTGCAGAATCTAGCCTAACTTCTTTCGTACACCGCGTTGTATGAACGATTTGTTTGGCGACGAAGAACGAAAATTTCACAAATAACGTCGACATCGCCAAGAAACATGTCGCACACAATTACACCGAGAGCGTTCAAAGGCAAATCAAACTACTGAAGATGCAAAAGATGAACCGATCACTGCCAATCCGACGCCAAAGCAGACTGCTTCCACGACGACGAAGCCTAACACCGCCCCCCAGTTGTTGCGTACTACGTCGACAGTAGCGGCCAATGGGATCGATTTTGCTCCCCGCCTCATCGTTTCGGGCCGACGACGTGCGGGGTTTGCCTCTCAGCCGCGGAGCTGATGTCCCGACTTCTGTTCAATTCGAGCCCCTAGCGGCTTGGGCAAGTAGTATGGAATCAAATATCTATAGGAAAAAGAATTCCCGTTAATTTTGCAAAAAAATGGTGCGCTTGATAACAGACGATAGTTCCAGTTATGCGGCAGCTAACAGATGAACCAGCCTACAATCACCAAATTATCGACCGGCTTCCTCGGCCTCCCAGGCGAACTCCGAAATCGTGTATACGAGCTTGTCCTTTTGCAAGAAGAACCTATTAACCCTTTTTAATATTCTATTTGGGAAACAGATTTCACACCAACGCTGTTCCTCGCAAATAGATACGTCCACCGTGAAACCACCTTGTTCTTTTATTCTCGGAATATCTTCGATTTTACAACTACGCTATCGCGTCTCTCTTCATTTCTTGAGCCAATTGGAAGCAAGAATGCTGGACATGTTCGCCACATTATAAACTCTTTCCCAATCTTTCTCCATTTGGAGCCTTGCAATGTCATGCTGGAGGATGATAGTATTACGACGCTGGAATTGATCCAGACAGGCTTTGTTAGCCTGAAGACACTTGAAACCTCCTCGTATAGCACAAACTCCATGGAGATCAGGCTCGATTCTTTGGATCACAACAAGCTCGCCACTGAGGTGCTAGAATTAATCAACGCTTCCTTCCGAGCCATTCCATCCATACAAGACATAATTGTCACGACTTCCTCAGAAGCGCAATGAAGAGCTACGGATGGACAATCAACACAACGGTGTATGAGGTAGAAGACGACGACGAGAGGGGTTATAGCGAGTTTGACTATGACTACGACGATGATGGCTTCGACTACGACAGTGGTGATGAGTATGATATAGACAATGATAGTGATTTCTGGAGGAGAGCAGCGGACTGATTATACATATATTGTTTTTCACACGTATTAATACTACAAATGTTTCAGCAATGGATCTCCTTCGCCCGCGAATCGAGAATATCAGACCAGGAGACAAAAACGGCTCACAGCATCGAAGACTGAACAGGAGACAGTGGAGCTAATGTGGAAGTTACAATATCAATACCATAGAGAGAGGGGGGAAAGGACGGGACGGTCGGCAGCTGGCTACTAGTAAGGACCACCATAGACACTTTCTGACTGGGACATGATTATTACTTCGCGTCGAGCAGTGCGCCAGTCAAATCATTTCACTTCTGGACACTTCTGGTTGCTACACATGGCGCTTTGGCAACACCGTCTGTATGGATACGATCTACGGTGACGACACTTCACCTGTTTTCAACTTGTGCAAATGGATGATGCGAAACGTCTATTGCTTGTCAAGAACCCCGCGTTACTTTCTGATGTTAAGAGCTCGCAATCTGTTCTCTACACCACGGCCCGTACTATCGCCAAGCTCTTTCAACAAGCATGCCGCCGCAACCACCCTGAAACCCTCCAGTTTGCCCGCCTCGCGATTTCCTCGCTGGACCCCGTCCGGTGGCTTGGCGCAGCTCTCCATCAAACAGGCCCACGACAGCCGAAGCCCGTCGTACTCTTCCCCGTTACTCTCATTGCTCTTGTAGTCGCTTTTGTAGTCTTGACATGGTACAGCTTCGCCATTTCGTTCGATGCCATCGTGGATAAGCTTTGCAATCCATGTCATAACTCTGTCCGTCTCTTCTTTGAGACGGATGGATGCCTCGCGCTGCTGCCGCGACTGTATTCCCTTTCTGTTGAGAATTGAGCCGCAAAAGACTTCTACTTCCGAGATGCAGTTTCGTGGATCTTCGGAAAAGTGCCACATGCTGTCCGATATCGAGTCCTCGTACCTGACTCAATTAGCCAAACAGCCCGTCTGCGGATTCGGGAGGACTCCACAGTCGACTCACAACTTTCGGATCTTCCGTGCCTGTTCATGATAGAGGTCGTAGTGCGTCATGATTCCGCACACACTGAATTCAGCTCGAGCCCGTCCCATCAGCTGCTCCCACACTGACGGGCCGTCTGTGGGGATGTTTCTATGGATGTCCTCGCTCCAAATTCTCTTCTCGTCAATGCCGCGATACAGTTGACCTAGAATCTTCTCCGATTTATGGTATCTAGGCTTGATGATGCCCATATCGTTGACATCGTCGTCGTCGTCGAGTATGTGACTGATTTGACCAAGATCGTAGACCTGAATTGGGGGAGCGGGGGCAAGGCTTTTCAAGCGTCAGATATTGCAACGTGACATCAATCCGAACAAAGAGGCTATCGTACTTACAAATCAGGGCGTGAGCGTGGCGCTCGGGGCATATCCCGCCAGTTCACTGCAATTCCAGTCTTGGAATAGTCGACCGCGGTGGAATGCATCTCGGCCAATTTAATGCAATCGTCATGATTGGTACCCTCGACATGGATGTCTGCAAGAATCTGGTGTCTGATTGCAATCAGCCCTAGGATGTCTGACCTCATAAAATCGATAAAAAAATTTGCAATGTCGTAGCGCGTGATCGGTCTGTCGAGAGACGGAGGTACAATGCGCGTGTAATTGGCTGGCTTAAACGTCGTTCGCGGACGAGCCCTGGGATCCCAAATGACATTGTACAAGTCTCCATCAAGATCGCCTCCACTCAACTGGCTGGGCAGATCGCGGGAACCCTTTTGGCTAAACGCGATGCAGTTTCTAAGTGCTCGTAAAGGGTGGGCTGCAGGAGGCGACACCATGCTGGCGACCTGAATATCGCCAGGGTGCAGAGCTGGGGATCTCGTGACAATGACAGGGCCATCCGCTAAAGTAGCATCCAATCGCTCGCCGCTCTTACCACGTGTCTCATCGTAGGTAATGTACACCTCGCCTTCTTTGAGAAATCCCGTCTCATCGACGACTCCAAAAAGGGTCACGCCCTTCTGGACTGGAATCCTGGCTCTGTACTTAAGCAGCCGTAGTTCGCGCAGCACAACATGTTCGACAACGGATTTGAGGAATGCATCGCGGCGATAATCAATGTTCAGCTTTTCCAGCTGTTTTATAAATGACGCTAGACCAATACCACCACCGACGTCTTGATATTGTAGAAATGTGCTCGTGTTCGTGGCCGTAGCGGTGACAGCACGTAGGAGGTCGAGCGCGTTGTTTTGAAGCGCTACAAACCACTCGCCGCTAGTTCCCATATCTTCCAGAATTTTAATCACTTGACGATTCAGAACGAGGCGAAATGGTCTCGAGCCTGCGTCGCAAATTCCAAGCTCCCGGAGGTCTTGACTCGGAAATTTCATCATGGATTCCTTGCGCACGCAGATGACCTTGCCCCGCAACGTTGAATCCAGCACGAGCATACCTTTAACCCCCGCCCAACGAATTTGAAAACACGTCGTCCCAGAAGCTCGTTGGGGCAATACTTTCCAGAATTCTGCTATGGCATTCCACGATATGGTGCCAACGCCGTCGCTAAAAACGCGCTTTCCGTCCGCCGATTTGACGTCGGGGATATAGCGAACGCTGATTTCAGCCTTGAACAAGTCCACGGCAAAAGGGGTTTCAGTAAATGCCTGGCCGATTCGAGCTGCGCACTTTGCCGGGACACGAATGTCGCTAAAGTCGCCCAAAGTAGCGAGGATTGTGTCACGACTTTGCCGCTGGCCGTCTGACGCCAAGAAAGGGGCTAGAAACCAAGTTGAATGTGCTCGGAGGGAAGAGTGGGAGAACCCCAGGAAAGAAAAATGGCGGCCTGCAATGCGGATCCCCTTCAGCAACACTTCGCGAAACCGCTCGAATATAGGGTCATTAGAAATTTTGGGATTAAACGAAAGTTCTTGCCCGTCCTCGTCGCAAAATGAGACGCGGAGAAAGTGATCGCCATGAGCGGGAAACATGCGCAACACCCTGTTCCGGGCCTCCGCATCGGGGCCTTGCAGAAAAATTCGTGTCGGTGTTACCATGGCTTTGAAGATCCATGTTTGATGCACCGGTAAGCTGGGGCCGTACACTCCTGACCTTGTCGGATTTTGACGGCGAAGATCCGTTTCCGCGCTCATCACATTTTTCATGAACGTTTTGGGGTCGACTTCGAACGGTTCTATACCAGGTGTAGGATATGGAATCTTCTGCTGAACCCGCTTCATCGCGTCCGCTGTAAACGGTGGCACTCTGTTCTTCCAGGCCTCGGCTCTAGCTGTGTTTTCGATAATTTCAAGGACACAAAGGCCACCGTATGGGTGCAAGTAGTTGTTCCAGACGAGTGTCTGAACTTGAAAGAGTATCGGAAATGGAATGACCCCATTCCTCAACTCCCCGAAGCTCTGCATCTTACCGTCGAATACTTTCATGCCTGTGGTATAGTCCTCCACGGTAGGTATTGGAGAAGATGTTAGCGGTACATTGTGATGGCTAATGGTCAGAACGTCCTGTCGCAGAATGGCACGGGCTGTTGAAAAGTAGTCGCCGGCCAATTTCAGCTGATAGACCAGGCAGTGGGCCACGTACTGGGCGTGGTCAGGCCATAAGGGACAGCTTGTTTGACGTTCCCATTTATCGCCGTCGCCGTCATGATTTGTCCGCTGGAGGAAAAGTTTCGGTGGATCTTCTAGTATGAGTATGATGCTTTGTGATTTGTGGTCAAACACAAGCTCCTGGACGGTATGGAAGGGCATGTCCATTCGAGCGATACCGTCGTGACGCACTGTTACGGACTGTAGAGCAAATTTGACATAGCCTTCTCTGCTAGGGAAATGAGTCTGCTGAATATATTTCAGTTCCATATTCGGCTGGCCGAAAATGAGTTTGCCGCATGAAACTTCGGTGATGTCACATGAAATATCGGGCGCGCGTTGGCCTTTGTCTGGCCTCCTCTGACGCTCATCGCGCTCGAGACGCAGATGATTGATCGCCAGCGCGTTTACTTCTCTCCTGCTCTTCTCAACGTGAATGGGCGTGGAAAGAAGGTACAGCCGCGCATTACGCTGAGAGTCAGCACCAGGTAAACGTGGTTTTGTGAAGGCCGACCGGGTTTGGTCTGGCGGAGCTCTTGGTTGACCGTGTTCTTCTAGAAACGCGCCACCTTCTTCAACATTGAGGAAGGTAACCCAAGCTATAGACCTTCGCTTAGGTTTATCAACAATCCAGTCAGCGACGCCGAGACGATTTAAGAAGGGCGCAAGGGCGACTTTAAGATTTTCCTCTGTGAGGGTGGCGGGGACACCTTTGAGAAAGACCTCCATTTCCCCTGCGTAGAGCGATTGTTGCTTTCCACCAAGGACGGGAGACAGTACGGATGGGCGAGAGTTACTGCGTGGACGTTTTCAAAGCGAAATGCCTCTTGAATGATGCTATGCCTCTAGCAAAACGGTTGCGATGATCAGAGCTGAATACCCCACCCC